>ML835303.1:118310-149061 GCA_009831015.1 Picea engelmannii | reverse complement strand
ATGGCGTCAATAACAAACTTTTGTTTGTGTGAGAACAACATAAACGACTGCATCGAAGTCAGAATAAAAAGCAAAAAAAAAACAATTTTCCTCAGAGTTATAAACTCTGACAAATTAAGAACTAAACCACAACCCAACCACCCAAGAATACAACATCGCTAAACCCATTATTTGACTTTCTGGGCCATTATGACAGCCATAGATTTTTACAATCTACATTGTTTAATATGCGTGCCACATGCCAAGAGCACTGACATTTGGAGTGCATAACAACGTCGTGACAACTTTTTAAAATATAAGTAAATAAATACGACACAATCATTATTTTCCAGTTGCGATACAACCAAGTCATTGTAGAAAGAAGAACAGGACTACGTCGATGCCCCACAGTAAAAGAAAAAAGGAAACGATGAGATCCTTCCGATCATGAGATCAATTCCCCTTCCTTTTGTCGCCTTGTTTACCCTATGCATGCTCTAGATCTTTGTCGGGCTTTGGATGAGTTTCTGAATGATGTAAACTGAAGGTCCTACGACGGGTTGAGTCCATGTATTGATTTGAGTTTTTTCGCTTTGGGTTTTCCGATTTTTGGGGTTTTAGGATATGGATGGATCTCAGAACAATGTGCATATTTTTTCCATCCATTATGTTATGTTTGTGGCTCATAAATAATACTCCCCCCTTCTGAAAATTAAAGTGGACGAAGCAAGCTAGTATAAATGAATCAATATAATTAGAATCACATCACATCAATATAATAAGCAAGACATAAGACACCATTGTTGGATGTCTTGTACTCAAATAAATTGAATATCATATACACTTGAATAATTACAACAATGGTAATTACCACATATTATAAGTGCTCAATTAGAATACCTAATCTTAACTCCATCTCTACCAACCACTACGAACTCTAATTAGTGATCCACTAATGATTTACAAAAAAGACATTAATCATTGCTCAAAGTTGGCTAAGTCAAGATCAACGACTACACTAATCACCAATATGAAGGAGTTATAAATATCTTTTTATGACCAATAAGAAACCACAAAATTGATCTTAAACTAAAAAATAACTCAATAATTAAATCCACTCAATTTCCCCCCATCCACTGAGTGCTCTTTCACAAGAGTGGAATTGACAAGAAAGATATACCACACTGTCTTTTACAAGAGTGGAATAGGCAAGAAAGATATACCACACTGAAAGAAGGGAGAAAAAAATAATCAACACAAAACATGAATGGATGAATATTATTGATGTTCACAAGAATAAAGTTTAACAAAATGAGTAATATTGATTGTTTCTTTCCCAAGCCTTATTTTATAAAAACAAAAATGAGGCAACAACATTCCCTCGTTAATTTATGGTTGTGAATGCCAGATTGCAACTCTCCTTTCTCCTTTGCCTGTCGAAATTGCAACTATAATTTGGTTTCTCTTCGCATTCTCATGTTGTGTAATTATACAACTATAAAAACAATATCAACTGCTCAAAAATACTACTTTTTTCACAAAAAACTGCTCAAAAATACTACTTTTGTCACACAAAAAACCGCCTAAAAGAATAAGGCTATACATACATATAAAACATATTATACTTTTGTCACAAAAAAAACCGCCTAAAAGAATCATGTTATATATACATACTATTAGTACTCTGATCTACAAGAGAAAATAATCTTTAATTTGGTGTTGTGTTCCAGCGACACATGTGTCGGATACATGCATGCTACTAGAAAAGTGTTATTCTCGCAACGCCATCATTAAACATCATATCATTTTTTTAAGTAAAATCCTTAAAGTCTTATGGCCAGTGTCTTAACCTCCAAGTTTTTCATCAAATCTCCCATTGATCGTTTTTTCCTAAGATTGTCTTCTGACCTGCATTCCAAAAGCATTGTTAGTATTGCCTAAATTCTAGTTTTATGCTTTTTAGATTTGCAATTTGTTATTTTTACAGAAATAAAAAGTGGTGTGTGCATTACAAAGTGTCTAACCCATTATTTAAACCAAGTCCAAATCCTATAGGCCTAAGCTATCAATATACTAAATTCTTTTAATACCTAAGTCTAATCCTATCGGGTTTAATGGTTTGTTTTAAGCCATTCCATGAATCGACACACACAACCATTCCATGAATTGTCACACCATCATACATGCTAAGCCACGAATTAATCCATAAGTTAAGGCACGAGTCAAAGCACAATACATTTAATCAACACAAACATCGAGCCCTTTCTTTACAGGTTTCATCGACTTCTTATGCTAAGAGTCGATATCTATGTGTCTGGTTACAACTTTGATATTTGATATAAAAGGAGGAGATGATCCATCGCATGGATCCCATAACTTGACAAGGGTGCCAATGCAAATGTAAGGTTTTCAAATGACAGATATGAAAGTGGTAGGAAAGCGACAATTTTGCACTTTTCAAAAGGGTCTGCTTTGTTTCTCAGTAAGGCGACTAAACTGGCACCGACACAGGGGGTGAAAGTATTTATGGAACTCTATTTGCAGATGAAATTCACTCACGTCTTAAATTTAAGCACGGGGTCTTGTTACATGTGCAAATGTTGGAGATCCAAGTTCAAATAATAGTCAATTTTTTACTTTAGATCGATGTGATTGTCTTGATCGCAAATACACCATTTTGGAAAGGTGACAGGAGAGTCTATCTTCAATATTTTGAAGCTGGGAGACATTGAAACCGATAGAATGATCGGCCTATAGATTCACCTTCAAAGATCATCTGAGTCGAGGTGTTAGGGAATTATTTTCGATGATATCATTCCTAAACAAGTTTCCAGAAAGTCGGAATTAATTGTTGCAAAGGAGAAAAAAAGGAATTCAGTTTATGAAGGCCCAAGAGGGTTCGATAGAGATTAGGAATGTAGGACTGAGACTTTCTTTATGATTGTAAAGCAGGGACCATTTCATTTTGCACTCAATGCTACAACCCTTTTGATGAGCAGACTTTCTTCTCTAATCTCATTCTTCCTTTTCTTACTTTTAGAAACATGTTATATTTGCGATGCATTGAAATTATCTTGTTATGTTGATAAGGGAGTGAAGATTTCACTGATTTCTTTTCCATTCCAAGACTTGTTTTTGAGTACCTTATTCTTTGTTTCCGAATGACATTTAGAATCAAGAATCTACTTGTGTGAGTGAACAGATTAGACACTTGCATATTTCTTTCTTCTTATGGTTTTATCTGCTTTATTAAATTGAATACCATTGACTAAGTAAGTGTGATCAGAACTTATTTACAATCAGAGATTGATATTCTCTTTCTTTATTTACTACTGAAACCTTCAACCTTTTCAAAAACCAATATATATTTATCCATAAAAACCATTGCAATAATCTGATGATGCCCTAACTTGCCCTCTCACAGTCAAGTGCAACTTTAGGGACTAACATCTTTTGGCGCCGTTGTCGAGGACGAAGCAACGAAGAAATCTTCCTTGGGAGAACGACAACGATCAGATCCACTTCTTGATGGTGAACAGGAAGAGGACATATGTTTGACTGTAGACCTTTCACCATGGAGACTCCACTATCTAAAGATCAATAGTCGACTCCACTAGGGATCCAAGTATGGAAGCCTTTTTGACTCAAAGGTTTTCCTTTTGTGACTTTTCAGATGTAGTTGGTTTTCCAAACCCAATGCTTAGCAGAGATGAATGGGAAGGTATCCTTCCTACATTTAAAGGTGAAGATTGGGAGGTTTCGGCCGAGCATCTGCTGGATTTTCATGAGTTTATTCATAAACGTCAGATTGTGCATGAGGATGTCAAGATCAAGATTTTCAAATACTCGTTGAAGGGAGAAACCCTCGACTGGTGCAGATCTCTTTCAGCTTCAAGTATTAAGTCCTTGGCAAGTTTTCATAATGCTTTCAATATATTTTGTAAAGAAAAATTTTCAGCTGAAATTCTTTTTGAAAATTGTTGTGATGTATCTGAGAAGCATATTCAACAGAAAGCAATTTTTTCTCCTGATGGTAAGGATGAAAATTATGTTGTTGAGGAAGATCATCAAGATTCAATTGATGACAGGGACAAAGATTGCATAGTTGTAGACGCATTTGATCTTATCTCTTATGCACATGTTGTTTTTTATTTGAATGAAAAAGTTCTTGTTTATGATGAGTGTAAGGAACAAGCATTTCCTCATCATATTGTTGTTGACAAATCTTATAAACATAATAGTATTGATGAAGGTTATCAACAACCTGTTATCTTTATGGTGACAGAAGTTGAGCAACAAATTTATGAAAACAACCTGCACATTAGTCATGAACAGTTGGAACCAATATATGGCAGTATCGAGCAACAAGCATAGGTAACCATTTTTAGTTATCAATCTACTTCTTTCTATGATCCAATAGCCATTTATATGGAGTTATGTTTCTCAGAAGATTTCAACCTTGCTATTTTTGGAATTAAATCAGATGATTGTTGTAGGTATGTGTTACAAATTAAAATTCTGTTACACATAATGAATTCTTCTCTGATTTCTATTTGGTTTGAAAGAGCTTTGGTAAATGGTTTGATGTAATCATGGCTTCATTGGAAGCATGATGTCACATGATGAGCCGGTTTTGACTGGTTAAAAGTAGGAATAGATAGAAGAATAAGCTCGCCATCAAGTATGAGATTCTTTTCAGTCTGTTAGTTTGCAGTAGAAAGTTTGGTTTCAACATTTTGTTAGAGTTTGAATAAGTTGCAGAAGTTTGGGCCTGATTTGTAATGTTATTGACTGACTCCATAACCCAATGGACTAGGCACAACACAGAAGAATGTGAATGTTTAGAGAGACAAAAGTTTGTAGGTTGTGTTGCACGGATGCACAGAGGAAAAGGCACATTGGCTTGCTTGTTCTTGATGCCTCATGGGGAGAGAATCATTCCATAGAAGGAGCCAGTGTTAGTACTCTGATCTACAAGAAAAAATAATCTTTAATTTGGTGCTATGTTCCAGTGACACATGTGTCGGATACAGGCACTGGAAAAGTGTTATTCTCGCAGCGCCATCATAAAACATCATGTAATTTTTTTAAGTAAAATCCTTAAAGTCTTCTAGCCAGTGTCTTAACCTCCAGGTTTTTCATCAAAACTCTCGTTGATCATTTTTTCCTAAGATTGTCTTCTGACCTGCATTCCAAATGCATTGTTAGTATTGCCTAAATTCTAGTTTTATGCTTTTTAGATTTGCAATTTGTTATTTTTACAGAAATAAAAAGTGGTCTGTGCATTACAAAGTGTCTAACCCATTATTTAAACCAAGTCAAAATCCTACAGGCCTAAGCTATCAATATACTAAATTCTTTTTATACCTAAGTCTATGCCTATCGGGTTTGATGGTTTATTTTAAGCCATTCCATGAATTGACACACACAACCATTCCATGAATTGTCACACCATCATACATGCTAAGCCACGAATTAATCCATAAGTTAAGGCACGAGTCAAAGCCACGAGTCAAATCACAATACATTTAATCAACACAAACATCTAGCCCTTTCTTTACAGGTTTCATCTAATTCTTATGCCAAGAGTCGATATCTATGTGTCTGGTTACAACTTTGATATTTGATATAAAAGGAGGAGATGATCCATCGGATGGATCCCGTAACTTGACAAGGGTGCTGACGCAAATGTAGGGTTTTCAGATGACAGATATGAAAGTGGTAGGAAAGCGACAATTTTGCACTTTTCAAAAGGGTCTGCTTTGTTTCTCAGGAAGGCGACTAAACTGGCACCAACGCAAGGGGTGAAAGTATTTATGGAACTCTATTTGCATATGAAATTCACTCACGTCTTAAATTTAAGCACAAGGTCTTGTTACATGTGCAAATGCTGGAGATCCAAGTTCAAATAACAGACAGTTTTTTACTTTGGATCGATGTGATTGTCTTGATCGCAAATACACCATTTTGGAAAGGTGACAGGACAGTCTATCTTCAATATTTTGAAGCTGGGAGACATTGAAACCGATAGAATGATCGGCCTATAGATTCACCTTCAAAGATCATCTGAGTCGAGGTGTTGTGGAATTATTTTCAATGATATCATTCCTAAACAGGTTTCCAAAAAGTCGGAATTAATTGTTGTAAAGGAGAAAAAAGAGAATTCAGTTTCTGATGGCCCGAGAGGGTTCAATAGAGATCAGGAATGGGGGTCTGAGACTTTCTTTATGATTGTAAAGCAGGAACCATTTCATTTTTCACTCAATGCTACAACCCTTTTGATGAGCATGCTTTCTTCTCTAATCTCATTCTTCCTTTTCTTGCTTTTAGAAACATGTTATCTTTGCGATGCATTGAAATTATCTTGTTATGTTGATAAGGCAGTGAAGATTTCACTGATTTCTTTTCCATTCCAAGACTTGTTTTTGAGTACCTTATTCTCTGTTTCCGAATGACATTTAGGATCAGGAATCTTCCTGTGTGAGTGAACAGATTGGACACTTGCATATTTCTTTCTTCTTATGGTTTTATCTGCTTTATTAAATTGAATACGATTGACTAAGTAAGTGTGATCATAACTTATTTACAATCAGAGATTGATATTCTCTTTCTTTATTTACTGCTGAAACCTTCAACCTTTTAAAAAACCAATATACATTTATCCATAAAAACCATTGCAACAATTTGATGATGCCCTAGCCTGCCCTCTCACAGTCAAGTGCAACTTTAGGGACTAACACATACAAAACATAATATATAACTATATATATTGAAAATGAAAATGGGGTCTAAAACCCCTTCCATATTCAGTTAACAACATATTTGTAATCCATGGCACTTCGATTATGTTCAAGCATTGTCTCCAACTTTGCCAAGACCCTGCCCTCTCCACTTTCCTAACTGTATGAAGAGGGAACACATCCATGATCAAAACGTCAACTCTGTTAAAGGTAGGATATTCTCCCTTGCAAAGATCATGACATGAGGGAATCTAATATCAAGGTGATCATGTAGAACAAACTGCATGAAAACGTTGGGACAGGAACTATGCTTTATGAAGAGTGAAACATTCCCAAATTTGTCAGCATCTATTAGAAAGTTTAATGGTGGGAAAGCTAGACTGGAGCCATCTTGTTGTTGCTTCTCACACGAGATATCATAAATACCTCCCCATTGTGTCTTTATTTTTAGCGCGCTTCAGATTAAGGACATATTCACTTTCAATATGACAAATAGCCGCATGTTCTGTAACAGGGACCACCCACCCTATATATTCATAAATAAAGGTGTGTGCCACAATGGGATCCCAAGACCTTACACCCCATCTCTTATCACTGGTTCTGAAGGGTAACTACTACTTGAAGGAAAGAAGCCATTATCATCAGCTGTATTCATTGTTCTTTCTCCTCAAAACCTCCGTAACAACAAAACAAAATCACAGTGTGAGGAAAAAGTACTTGAATTCTGAAGTAGCTAAATTCATCTACATACCAAAAATGCAGACCATGATACAAAATTATAATAACAAATGTTTCCAAATGATCAAAACAAATTTTCTTTGTTCTTCAATTTTGCATGACAGGCCTAAAAAATGCAGAAATGAGACTTAATACCAAGTATGAAATTATAGCCAAATGCCAAAGAGGGTTTGAAATCCACGAATAGAAAGGGTTGATAGTTCAAACTATTGCTTAGGAACCCTCAAACAAAAGGCCGAAAAAAAATACCATAATTTAAAATACGATTTTCTATTATAGCCAAATGCCAAAGAGGGTTTGAAATCCATGAATAGAAAGGGCTGATAGTTCGAACTGTTACTCAAGAACCCTCAGACAAAAACCCGAAAAAAAATACCATAATTTAAAATACAGTTTTCTATTGTCGAAAGTGAAACATTAGAAGTGCCCCTAGCCAAATCAAAATTGAGAACATAGATCTCACTATCAATATTAGCCTTGTTGTTCAATATACATATTGTTTGAAATATACATACCTCAACTGCATAGATTTGAAGTCTACAATCTTATTACTTGTATTCTTGAATAAAAAATAAAAAATTATGATAAATTTACAGAGGTGAATATGTGTGCATATGGCGCACACAACTTTCAAAGTATATATACATATAAATTGAAATATTTTGAATTTTGAAATAGCAACCTATTTTTAAACATGTATGCTCAAAGACAATGTGTGGAGCCAAACTGTTAGAAGAAATGGACACAACATGCATATGTACTAGTCAAACTCCAAGCCTGTCAACACACATGCACACAAAAACAAACATACACATACAAACCCAGAAAACCAGAGTACAAGCTCTGTCAACATTCAAGTTCTAAGTGAGAGAGAGGAGGTGGCACAACAAATTGCATACAATTGTAAAAGGATAAACATTACTTACCCAATGCGACTTCCTGCATGACCTGTACTTTTAGATACCGTGAACAACATAAGATCGTGATCAGTAGGAGCAGTGATGGGGGTGTAATGTGGCCAATAATAGGCCAAATCRTATATAAATGGTCCATACCCATTTACAATTGCTTCCCTRGTAAACCCATCGGGGTTATTAGGGGAGGTTACCAACTCAATGTAGTAATCTTCATTTGAAGTCTGCCTGTAYKTCCAAGCATCACCAACTCATCTGTAGATCTCTTATTTCAAATAGTTTGTTACCACTGGATAAGACTGTAATGCATTTTCAATGAATTAATATACAACAAGTAGTAAACAAACAAATAGCAACAATATAGCCAAAACTGACTTGTTATGCTCTCAAATCGTGGTTTGCATAATGGGCATGGGCATACCGAGTAGTAGGGTGCGACAGAAATATCATTTGTTGGTTTGGAATGACCTCGGGGTGATAGGGCATACAGTGCAACTTGAAAGAGCTGCGTTGAACCTGTACCTACCACCATATGGCGACCTTTTGTTACAACATTTCCTACAAGACTGTGAGATCTGATCTCTTTTGCTAATTCTGTCTCTAAAAAATCTTCAATCACCCATTAAGTTTTGCAGAAAATAAGTCAAACAAAAAGAGTTAAATTTTTTGAGATACTAAATTTAACAAAAATGGCTAAATTGCGGGCATAGTACCTTCTGCAAGTTTACTACATGAGATAGTTCTGCACATTTTCTACCATCTCCAAACATGTCCTCCACTGGGGGGCGCTCTGGGCGCCTTCCAAGATCTAGGTGAAGAAGGCTAGGGCTACGAGTGTTGCTTCTTCTACCACCTTCTCCAATGTTCCAAGCGCTTCTACAACACCCTCGAACGTTCCAAGCGCTTCTACAACAACAATCTCGAACATTCCAAGCCATATACAAATTGCCACGTGATTTTAAAATACATTAACACATGGATTTCTTCCATACGCCCTTGACAGACGGGGATTAGGGTTTTTGGACCAGCATAGGCAATCTTCTGGGTAACATGCAAACAAGGGTTACAAGCTAAGCATGAACAATAGGTTTAATTGTTGACCTTCAATGGTATTGTGATCCTAACCATACTCTGAAGCACTTCCATTGAGTTTCCATCTAATATCTGCTTATCTTATATAACATCAAGTGTTCTCATTTTGTTATTTCTATACATATTTTTGTGGCCACAAGTTACACATGCATTGTTCCTCTTACTCTTATACACTCTCCATGTCACCCCTAGATTATGTGTATATGTTTGCAAGGCCCTATTCTGACTCAACTTATGCATCTAGCTTATTTTTGAATCAAGTAATGCCCAACTCGATCCTATCATTACCATTACCATCCCTAGAATGGGATATAATTCATGCTATCCTTGCCCAACTTGGGTCTGGAGAGAAAATGATGAACTCCTTCTATGTTATTATCTAACATGGCGTATTTATTGTGTTGCAAGAAATGTAAACCCTATGTATATGTTATCCACATTCTCCACATTATTGAGTTGTGTGTATAATACCCTAGTTGGTATATTTCTTGGCATGAAATATTTATCATTTCTTATCATTCACATCACAACTCATTTGTACATGCATGTAATTAGCAACCCAATTGGCTTCCATTAAATTATAAAATGACACTCCAAGGGTATCCTTATGAAGGTTTTTTCTTTCATTGTGTTCTCTGTTTCTTCTATTTTGGCAATTGGCCTTAAGAAGCATGTAGTTGGCAAACATGTCCCACAATTGATATCTCATTTCCCTATCAATTGACCATAGCCTCACCCTCTTCTATTACTGGCAATAACACTCTATTTGAATAAGAGCCTTATTAGTCTTGCATGCATTTATCTATTATGGGACAATGGCTCTGTTATATAATGAATCATTTGTAGCAAAAAATGCTTGGTAGCCTTATAAGGGCATCTCATTTCAATGAAATTATGAGCTTTCATAAGTGACTATCATTTCAATTTTCTTTCTTGAACTATCATGTGCAATTTTATGTGTTGAGAACCCAATTGTTATGTAGGGGGATATTACTCAAGTTATTTTGAAGTAACATCATTTAGTTATTTGCCTCCAGTAATGCCTAAAAGCACCTCTAGCCTCTACTAAATCTATAAATAACTAAATACATAGAATTTTGGCCATTATAATTATCCTTTTTCTATCAACAACAACCCCCTTCTCTCTTCAATCACCTCTCCCCTATTGGTTGTCAATATCCACTTGTAGAAGATAAGTTTGTTTGTGCATAGCTCTAGCATGTTTTGTCCAGTGCTTGTTATGTCCTTGCTTGGACATATAGCATTCACTCCAATCTATTAATCTGTACGTACTATAAACACATTTTCCCCTTCCCATAATTCAAGCTAGGGTTATTTTTCCTTATTTATCTTATTTATTTTTAATCATACTTTTTTGCATTGTTATTGGCTTTGTAGGGATGACATCATTGATTTCACAAGGGGGTGGTGGCATGCTGACATCTCAATTCATTCTTTCATTGTCCTCTCTCTTGCATTTGCTCCTATACAACTTAACTAGTTGGGATTTACTACTAATGGGCCATGGAAAGGCATTGAATGATCAAGCCCAAATTCAGGGAGGGTTGATGTTTTGTTCTATCATTCTTTTAACTACGAGGGTTGTAAGGATCTCACTTTGTATACAAAATACACCAATGTTTGTACAAGAAGATATTAAATCCTACTTATGATTAAGGATTAAGATTTGAACATCTATGATACTAGAAAGGCCAAACTCCATTTCTCTCTTTTCCTTATTCAAGCTTGAGGTTAATATGTATGTTATTATTGACTTGATATTTTATGTAGTTCGCCTAAATATTTTCTTGCACTTATAGAGTATTTGATGCAATTTGTTGGTGATTCGATGGATGAAGAATGAACAACTGATTCACAATGTTGCTTTGCAACCCTTAGCTATCCAGATAAAGGAGAATTCTCAACACTTTCAACACGTTTCTTTCACACATGTCTATAGAGAATTGAAAATTGAAGTTGATGCATTATCCAAGATGGGTTTTTAATTGGTGGGAGGGATCTTATGCCCATAGAAGTAGTTTGATGTGATATTTTTTTATTATGTCCACTTAATTCCAACTTTTAAGTTTGTAGGTACCAGGGAAACTTTTAGGGGCTAAATTTCGCCCATGGGCTAATTTTCCATGCTTTTTCCCAAAAAAAGATTCGCCATTCTAAAAACGATTCGCCCAAATTCTATAGGATAAAATTAGTTTGCCCTAAAAATAGCCAAAATTTTATACAAACTATATAAAATCCTTAGAAATTTGAATATTTTTACAAAAATATCGCCAAACATTGTATAGTTGGCATATTAGAACTATTAAGATTTGCCAAATTTTTACATTTAAAAATAAATTTCCATCCTTAAAATCATCCATGGTAGATACAATCTTAAATACTACTTTGCCAGAAGAAAAAAATAATGATGATATGTGGGTTTTTGCAACTTCAGATCAAATCACAAAACATATATATTTGGTTGGGTATAACTCTATTATATGCTCAATTTATTTTGTAAAGTGCCCGAGGCACCCAAAGCGTGTGTTTTCTATTCTTCACCGGAGGATCAAATGTTATTTTTTTTTTCTCAAAAAAAAAATGCATAAGTAAATATATATTAAAGGCATCTCCAAATTGCTTAACTAATTTAATATCCTATAATCCTAAAAAGTGCATTTATAATCCGTAAAACTATCCCAAGATCCATCTCCTCTGAATCATAAAGATTAATCTTCTATAATCCTAAAAATTGTTTAATTAATTTAACATTTTATAATCGTGAAAAGTGTGAATATAATCTAGAAAACTATGTTTCCAAGGTCCATCTCTTATGAATCTACGTGCTTCCCACGCTTTCTGGTTGCTTCATCTTGCTCAACAAAAAATAAGTAAGGACATTGTTGCCTTGTGGTTCTTGTTTTTGTTTATATATGAATAAATAAATAAATAAATTTGTAACAAAAATAAAAATTTAAAATTATGTATATAACAAAATGATTTATTGAGTTATATATCTTTAATAATTAATCAATTTTATAATAAAAATGTTTATTATATAAATATAGGGTAGTAGTCTATGTAGACTTCATTAAATGACTTTTTAAATTTTAGTTTTTTTTTAAAGAATTATTGAATTTATAAATTTTATTTTAAATTTTAATGTTGATGACTAACATTTATTAAATATAGATGAAATGCATTGTTCAATATAATGATAAAATAACTATTATTTTAGGGGTGATAAGTGCAAGGGGGTCATACTTGATTTTAAAGGAAATATAGAAACAAGCTTTGCTTGGGGTCCATGCATCACCTCCAATAATAAAGCTAAAGCATCAATAACCTTTCAAGACATCCATTTACTCAAAGAGCAAGGTGTGTATTGTACAACTATAGTAGGTGACTCCATCATTATAAGGTCCATTTTACAACATTCTATTCCTTTGAATCTTTGCCTATTTCATTTAGTTCAAAGAATGATAGATTTAGTCCACTTTGAAGAAATTTCATTCTTTAAGGTACTACAAACACATAATAAAGAGGTTGATCACCTTACGAACATGGGGGCATCCGTAAATAAATGTCAATTAAGAAAAAGAGGTGGGGGAGGGGAGGGTAGGGGGAGATTATTCATCATACTCCACTCCCATAATATTAATCGACATTAATGGGGTGGCATGTGCAGGGGGGGATCATCTTAGATCATGGAAGGACACTTGGAACTTGTTATTCATGGCGTCTTGGCATTGCCTCCAATAACAAGGAAGAAGCTTATGCCTTGTGGAAAGGGCTCAAAGTGGCTAATGAACCGAGGATACAATCCCTCATAATAATAGGTGACTAAAAACAATTATCAGTCACATGGTAAATAACTTTTCGAGCCTAGAGACCATCCCCTAATGTCAATCCTGGATTGAAGCAGGCATATGAAAAGTTTGTTCTCATCATGTACATTCTATCATGTTTTATGTGAATGCAATAAGGAAGTTGATCATTAGGCAAACAATGGAACTAGGTTTAAAACAAGGGAACTAATGGCGAACGGAACTATACAACATTACCCCATTCCTTAATCTTTCCATTCGATATGACACGTTGAACAATATTAAATAGTTACATGGCTAGCCTTATGGTGAATAGCATTAGAAACATAAATCACAACTCCATGCATACTTCATTTACCAATTTTCTTATGAACGATATTGTGAAGCGATGAGAGTTCAACAATCACATGCATCAATGTTTAACTCGGATCACATATCTCCTATCCAAGCTTGTACTCTAGGATAATGGTGAGATAATGGATTTATTTTGTGATGAAAGTATTTGTATTTCCAATGATAAGGAAAGTTATTTCATGTTGTTTTTGTTTCTTGTTAGTATCAAATAACTTCTAGGGAAACCTCTTCATAGGAGGTATTCCAGTGATATTTATTTTCGACATTCTCAGTTGAGTGTTGAGGGTAGAGTGTGGGATCTGTATTTCTATAGGGTTGTTGGTTTGCAGAGTCACTTCAAAGTAGGATAGTTAAAACCAAGTGGATTATCAATAAGCAGAGGGTATCACTTCTTTCTTGTTGATGTTTCTAGTGGAACAAGAGGAAACATGGACTCTTGTGAACAGTTAGAGATACAACGTGCTCTTTGAAGTCGTGAGGAGTACGCTGATTGCAATAGGTCCTTGATTTGTATTTTGGATTTTAAATTGCATGATCTAGAAACTCAAACTTCCACTCAGATGGAAAAAATTATGGACACTTTGCTTGAAGTGAAAAAAACAAATAGCGGTGGTGGAAGTAGAATGCAAACTTCTAAGGAATCTAGCCTTGAATATTTGCAGAGAAGAGAATTTAATTGTTTCCTCTCAAAAAATGGTAGAGTTTTCATTTATAAGAGAACACAAGGGAGAAGAAACAATGAACTAGTTTGATCAGGGGTGGCACCAACGGAATATGGGAAAGGACATGCAATTTCAGGTTCAAGAGATGTTGTTAACTGCTTTGGTCTTTGTCAGTTTTCCATGTTTTGCAAAACTCTTAGAATTTTAGGCATATATTATAAGATTTATAGTTTCAAAGGGTTCTGGGTTTTTTTGTATAAGGATGCAACTATTTTGTGTTATAGGCATACATAAGGGATCGATATGGATTGTATAGTTGTTCGTTGCAATTTTTGGGAGTATAGTAGCATTGTAACTCATGTTGTAGCAATTGCTACAGTTTTATTATAATACAAAGTTTCCCAATTATTTAAAAAGAAGAAGAAGAAGAAGAAGAAGATATTAATCAACATTAAACCCATACTGATTACCACACACAAGTGTCAATTTCGACTAGTTCACAAGGAATATGGGTTATAACAATTAATAAGTCATTCTCCCTGATGCTACCATATGCTAGTGCCTCTAATTAATGTGACCATGTTGACCTAATTCTCCCTCGTGTGTGGTTTTATTTGGATTGAAAGGCAGGTTGGGAGTGTAATCTCCTCCTTCCCTCTCACCTCTAATCTATGTGGTTTGGCCTTGGGAGTCTGTCATGTTCACATCGATACATTAGAGGAATAATTCTTGATGGGTCTCAACTCTCTCAGTGACTTGCATTTGAGTCGAGGCACCTTCACCACTATGGGAAGGATGGCTTAGTGTAGGAATAATTGATGTGTGATGTGTGAGTTGGTGGAGGTTAGAACAAAAGTGAAATGATGTGAATGGGTGGTGGAAAATCTCAAGAATATGTGGTATCCTCAACTCTCTAATGGAAACACTAGCAAGAGGTGTAGGAGGAAAATTTGTTGGTGTAAATTAAGAGTGATATAGACATGTTGTTCAAATTGTTTCTCAACCAAGGAAAATTCAAGACCTAGAGCGTGAGTTTGGGGCATTTGAGTAGGTTCAAAGAAGCAAGTATTTAGAGTTGAGCCTTTGTTTGGAATCTGTAATTTCTCCAATGCTTATATTGTTTGTTTTTTTAATCTCCCTCTAGAGATCCTCTAATGCTTTGCTCCATCTACTTTCGTCTCTTCTAGATCAAAGGAAGAGAGTGTAGGGGCTTAGTGCAATCCAAATTTGAAATTGGGAGCAACGATAGTTGGACTTCTCTTTGTGGTGTAATAAAAATGGACACGTGTTTTAAGGAGGACAATAAGAAAAATCAAGTGTTTGAAGACATCCTACATGGGCTAGACTTTTAAATTTTAGTTGTTTATAATGTTTTGTCAAATTGTTTTGTTAGTATGGTAGTTTGTTAGGCAATATACATACTAGGCTAATCAAAATAATTATTAGGTAGCTATAAGACTTTTTGGAACAAATATTTTGTCACTTTACTACTAGGTCGTGACCATTTTTTTAGTTTGTATTACAAGACTATCTAGTTCAAATATGACCATTTTTTCTAATACAAATATTACCTGTTATTATAAAAAATATAATTTTTTTTTATATTAAATAGAGAAATTACATATTCAATATAATGATAAAAAGAGGGACTTAAATACATTAAAATTTGGTAAAGAAAAAATATAAAACTGTAATATTAAACTTAATCCAAACTTTTTGAAGAAAAACATAAAGAGTAATAACTCTAGTATTTGAGGTTGACAAAGGAATTTCAACCTTTGATTGTAAAAAGGACATTACGTTAAATCCATGTGTCTCTTCATAGCTTTAAAAAAAAGCACATGTGGCAATGTCCCTGCAATTTTTCACCAAATATGATGAAACAACACAAAACGTTGAGAAAGGAACTGAGACATAAATGTTTATTTAAAGTGATGAATTACATATGAAACATAAACATTTGTTTGTAAGGGTGGATACTTTGGAAGAAAATTTTGTATCTGTATGCCTGTAACAACGAACAAATAACAAGGAGCATATAACGTGAATGCAAATCTTTGTTATATTTGTGTGTATAACAAGTAGCAAATATATGATAGAGCAAACATTTCCAAGATTACTGAAAAATTAGTTTCACTATGTTGTTGAAAGTGATTTTCCAAGTTAAAAAATTATTGAAAGTTAAAATACCATAGTGCCTAGAAAAAATCTCAAGAATTTTTACCTACACTACAATCATATATTATATAGAAGTTTGACATGGAATATAACAATATCATAACTCATTCATTGCATTCGAATATGGCTGTAATTCAAGAGCAAAAAAATGAAAATAATATTAACTGTTCAATATTGAAAGAATATTACAACAAGTTGCAATATGATGCAAATATGAATTTTGGAAAAACCGAATGGAAATATAATGGGCAATATCATTCCGCTAGTAGTCAAAAAATTGCAAAAACTCAAATCCTAAGCTTAACACTTAACTTGATACTTTTGGATAGGAAACTAGATATATTTATTTTTTTCATGTTGTTACTTTGCTCGAAAACCCAAATCGTTTTACACCTCAAGTACATACTTTCTCATAGGAAAATATATATCTGTAATACCCCGGTTTTGAGTCCCCATATTAATAATGTATTTTGTTTATTTGATGAAACGCCGGAGTGCTGGAGCAATTAAAGGGGTTGGAATGCCTAGAAAATGTAATACTTTGAACATTGTTAATAATAAAATACATCGCTGGTTGCGAGATAGAAAAGGACAAGAGTTATAGGGGGTTATGATTCCACGAGAGAGGGGGAAGTTGAGGGGCTAAGCCTTTATTTTTTTTAATTATTTATTACCCATGTTTGTGTTGGGGGGGCGCGCGAGTCTCTTGGGGAGACCACATTGTGCCTTGGACATTTTTCTATTTAAATCTTTCATGTGGGATATTTGGGGTTCAATCGATTGACCATTCATTATTACTCAAATCATTTTTGGAGTTTTTCCCTCTCATTCACTCTTCTTGCTCATTCTTGGTTTGGCATGGGGAAAGGAAAATGAATTGTTGAAGGTAAGCAACCATGGTTGGCTGACTGTAGGAATTACTGGTGTATTCCAACAAATAATTAATGTCTGAGTGCATGGATGCATTGGCATGTGGATGGAATTTGTTCACAACTGTGAATATTGAGAGTTCCAGTATTGAGATTTCCTGACTATTAGCACTAGAGCCCTGTAAATGTTAATTTTTCAATAAGCTAGGCTTAAGCATGAAGTTCATTCCATTTTAGCATTTTACTTAAACCATAAACAATTTGTTGCAGCAACCAAGATCACAAGAAGAAACGCCATGCATAAGTACACAAGAAGTATCATGGGAAACCCTTCTCAACAAGGGAAGAAAACCCAACCAATCCTTTGCTATATTCTTAAAGAGAAAGATCTCCACCACCATAAACACCCGGCACACAAAAGGGTGCTCACAAACCCTAGAAACCTAGCGCCCAAGAGAGGTGCACACTTTTCCCAAGAACAAGTGTTTGCTGAAATTTCCAAACTCACACTTGTGATATGATTCCTCAATGGGGAATTTACCTTTATTTATATTAGATTGAATCTACCAATAGAAGTGTCTATTGGCACAACAGGTTGACCTCAATAACTTATAATATAATTAATAATTACCATATTAATTATCTTTTACATTAAGGTGGGGCCGACCTGTACCCTTTACATAACAATTAGGGTTACAGGTAAGTCTGACTCTTGAACAATATAGAAAGGGATCTTATATACCCACTAGTGCTCAACCACTAGTGACACATCCATCTGTGCTCAACCACAAGGATGTCTCTCTATCTCACTGTGTCTCACAGGATAACCACACTCACTAGTGCTCAGCCACTAGGATCACATTGACCTATGCTCATCAACATGCATGTCCAACTCAACAGATCTTCTTTCTCACTGCGTTACACAGGAGGGTCATCTGGAGTTCATCATCTCAACTCTTTGCTCAGAGGAGGCTAATACATCGTTTCATTTCTGTCTCAGAACGATGCACCCAGCTCATGGGATTTCACATGTTCACCTGTGCTCAACCACAAGCATGTCCCACTTAGCAGATCTTCTTTCTCACTACGTTACACAAGAGAATCATCTGGAGTATCATCTCAACTCTCTGCAAAGAGGAGGTAAACGTTCAAGTTCTGTCTCAGATAGGAACCACATACCGATCTCATGGGCACACCGAACTCATGCGCTCTCTCTCAGGTTGTCTCGATTAGTTTGTGTCCTGGAGGATGTCTCACACAACTGTAATCATCAACACTCCCTCTCAGCTAGGGAGGCATTCTCCATTAGGCCAAGTCTTGCATGGAAGTACTCAAAATTTTTCTTGGCTGTAGTCATCAACACTCCCTCTCAGCTAGAGAGGTATTCTTCACCAAGACAGTTTGGTGAAGATGTCTGTAATCTGCTCAAGTGTAGGAAGGTACTGCACGTGTAATGATTTCCTCTGCATCATGTCTCTGAAAAATGATATTTTATCTCAACTTGTTTCGATCTATCATGAAACACAAGGTTCTCAAAGAGCTTCACATAGCTCTGGTTATAATCATAGAATCCATCTCATGATCAAGTAATTTTGTCAGAAGTTTGTGAAGTCACACTGCTTCACACACTCAATGTTATATACTCTGCTTCTGCAGTACTCAAGGCCACAGAGCTTTGCTTTCTGTTGCATCAGGAAATCATGGCAAACTCCAAGATAAAACAACAACTGGATGTGCTCTTTCGGTCCACTGTACTCTTTTCCCAATCTGTATTGGCATATCCCTGCAAACTCAAGTCCACATTGGAGGCATATCTCATGCCATATTCAACTATGCCTCATATATATCTCAACACATGCTTTAATGCTATCCAGTGAGTTTGTCTCGTCTGACTCATGAATTGACTAAGTACATTCACTGCATAGCATGAATCAGGTCTGGTATTAACCAGATACATCAGTGATCCAATCAACTATGGATCAATCTTGTCTGAATCATCATCATTTATTTTCTTCAAATCCATCATCATCGACGTAGGCATGGATTTGCACTTCTCTCATACCGAATATCTTCACTGTATATTTTCCTTGACTTAGGAAAATCTCATTGGTCCTCTGTCATACTTCTTGTCCCAAGAAGTAATGCATTATACCCAGATCCTTCATCTCGAAATCAGAATTCAAGGCTTACTTGTATCTAATAACAAGGCTTTCTGAATAAGTCACCAAAATTAGACTCTCGTCACCAACAATGTAATAATGTAGGTTTGGGTAAGCAACACTCTTGTTGAAGCCCAACTCATCAAGAATCCATCCATTTGATGTGAGTTCCAACTCATGGATGGTGGTACGAATGGAAGTGTATCAAGCTTACTGGATCAAGTGTCTAATCATAGACAACTCCCTCTTTTTGTGGGAATTCTTTGGCTATAAATCTCGCTTTGTATTTCTCGACACTTCCATCAGCTGCATGATTGATCTTATATATTCACTTGGAAGTCACCACAGACTTCCCTTTTGGTCTCTGAACAATATCTCATACATCATTCTTTAAGGTATACTGGTATTCTTCTTGTCATGGAAACTTGCCATACCTGTTCACCTGTTACTTCTTCATGTTAAGAAGGCCTAGAATCAATGATGTGGCTTATGGCTGAAGAGTAGCTCAAAAATTTCTTTGCTTTCTCTGGATGTGCCTTGAGGGGCTTGTGTGTTCCTCTGCCTCCTGTAGATTTTATTGAGCCTAGGTAGGCCATTTATTCCCTACTGCAATATCTCTGGACATATCAACTGGATCGGCTAGAATAATGTTTGTCTCCCTTTGAATTGCTGAAGGGGGACAAGGTATTGTCTCACTGTCAATCTCCATATGAGATTCTATGGATCTTTGAAAGGCTATCTCTTCTTCAAGGACGAAATCTCTGCTTGTCTCAATCTGTCTCTGACCAGGGATGTCAATCTGGAATGTCTTCTAAGATTCATTGTTATCCCATAAATGTATCCTTTCTCCCTGAAGGGTCTAGCTTGGACTTCTTCTATTTGGATACATGAAAATACAATGGGCACCCAAATATTTTGAAGTGTTCAATTTAAAGTTTCACTCTGGTGAAGGCTTCTTCGGGAGTTATGTTTTTCAAAGTCCAGTGAAGACTCTTGTTCTGAACATATACTGTGTCATGCATGCTTTTGCCCATAGAATCATAGAAAGATTCTAATAATGCATTATTGCATTGGTTGCCTCAATGGTGGTTCTATTCTTCCTCTTTCTCAAATAGTTTTGACTCCCTCTGAGTCAAGTGACTCCCTATGAAGGACAAACATCTTCCTTTGTTGTTAACCTGTCTGGAATAAGAAAACAAAAGGAACCAACATAAGAATATCTCCTAAAGGAGAATAATGAGTACATCTCTAGAATCAAAACAATTTAAGGATTGTTGTCATAGCTACAACACCTACTTGTAATGTAGCAAACTTTAGAAATATAGTTTAGAGGAATGATAATTACAACAATCAAACCTGAATCATCACTTCCAGTGTGTTGTTCCTCTGAATGCACTGAGATCCCTCTGGATCCATGACTTCAACAAAAGGTTCCTTCCTCCTGCAATTAGCCTAATGACAATGATACAAATAATATATATATACAAGTGCATACTTGAGGGTGTTGATATGATTTCTCTAATGGCACCTGAATGATTTTTGTCCTCTGACATCTTCATGAAGAAGGTATTCACAGTGTCACCTTTTTGTATCACCCACAATAAGCCTTCCTCTGAAGTCTTGTCTTCCAGGAACTTTGAAGTTGCTTGATTCATCAAGCTTATCTTCCATCATAGTTCTGTTCATCATAATTTTAGATTTTTCACAAACCCTTGTCAACTGGGCTAGAAAACCTAACGGCTAGGATAGGCTAGAAACCTTAGGTTTTGTTGGGCTTATGATTGCCAACAATAATCCTTGAAAGTTAGAAGAACATAGGTAATCTTGAAGGCTTCTTCAAAGAGCTGTAGAAACCCTAAAAACCATAAATCTACAGAAATTTGCAGAACCCTAGAAACCCTAGGGCCAAAAATAAAAAATTCTCAAAATTTCACTTTAAGAGCTTCCGGAGGTGCGCTGAAGGAGGCCGTACCCTCCTATCCAATTTTCAGCCCCAACGTCCAAGTATTAAGGGTTGGAACACCTCAGAAAGGAGGGTCGTACGAATTTTCTGGAAACCTTAGGAGGGTCGTACGGTTCTGTATAAATGAGAAGATGACTGGTAGATGCTTGTGGAATGGGTTCTTCAAGACCTATGCTCTAATACCATGTTGATTTTTCAATAAGCTAGGCTTAAGCATGAAGTTCATTCCATTTTAGCATTTTACTTAAACCATAAACAATTTGTTGCAGCAACCAAGATCACAAGAAGAAACACCATGCACAAGTACACAAGAAGTATCCTGGGAAACCCTTCTCAACAAGGGAAGAAAACCCAGCGAATCATTTGTTATATTCTTCAAGAGAAAGACCTCCACCACCATAAACACCTAGCACACAATAGGGTGCTCACAAACCCTATAAACCTAGCGCCCAAGAGAGGTGCACACTTTTCCCAAGAACAAGTGTTTGCTGAAATTTCCAAACTCACACTTGTGATATGATTCCTCAATGGGGAATTTACCTTTATTTATATTAGACCGAATATGCCAACATAAGTGTCTATTGGCACAACAGGGCTGACCTCAATAACTTATAATATAATTAATAATTACCATATTAATTATCTTTTACATTAAGGTGGGGCCAACCTTTACCCTTTACATAACAATTAGGGTTACATGTAAGTCTGACTATTGAACAATATAGCAAGGGATCTTATACACCCACTAGTGCTCAGCCACTAGGGGCACATCCATCTGTGCTCAACAATAAGGATATCTCTCTATCTTACTACGTCTCACAGGAGAACCACACTCACTAGTGCTCAACCACTAGGATCGCGTTCACTTGTGCTCATCCACAGACACGTCCAACTCAATAGATCTTCTTTCTCACTGTGTTACATAGGAGGGTCATCTGGATTTCATCATATCAAATCTTTGCTCAGAGGAGGCTAATACATCGTTTCATTTCTGTCTCAGAACGATGCATCCATCTCATGGGATTTCACACGTTCACCTATGCTCAGCCACAGACACACCCCACTCAACAAATCTTCTTTCTCACTGCGTTACACAAGAGAATCATCTGGAGTATTATCTCAACTCTCTACACAGAGGAGGTCAATATTCTAGTTCTGTCTCAGATAGGAGCCACATACCCATCTCATGGGCACACCCAACTCATGGGCTCTCTCTCAGGTCGTCTCAATCAATCTGTGTCCTGGAGGATGTCTCACACAGCTGTAATCATCAACAGGAAAGAGGTGGACAACCTGAGGGACTGCATGGCAGTGACGGGAGTTCATTTTCATTGGGTGGTGCACGTTGAAGTGAAAGAGAGTTGGAAAACTGGGATTGTTGTGTGTTTTGAGAAATCTGTGAGAGCTTGATTGCTAAATGGATTGGGAAATAGAGTGTCGGTCTGAGACCGGTCCATTTGGATTCATAGCCCTTGATTGGGGGTGACATGTTGTTGAGATTTAGAACAACAATGGTTAAGGTTAGGTGGAAAATTCAATATTTGCAACAAGTTGGTGATTGGTTTAATTAAAGATAAGTGCACTTTGTCATGTGTTTCTCTACTTGTATATTTATTTTCCGTTGTGTATTGATTATTACCTCTAAGATATGTAGTTATGATGTGCCTTCTTGCTAGTTAATGTTGTGCATGACATATTGTTCATTTATTTTATGGTGTAGCATGAATCTCATGTGTATCTGTTATGCTTCTTTATTAATTAATTAGTATCATAAATTCAAAATCAGTCCAAGATGGTGAATTTCGAGGTACCCAGGCAATGAGTATATTTCAAATCGATCTTAGAGCAGTAACATGTGAGAATTTTTTTGGTTTGTTGTTTTGGGTTTGTTACAACTGGTATCAGAGTTGTAGGTTACAACATCAGGCCTTCAAGGGCCTTCTACATGACAAGACACAAGTGTTTGGATGAGTTTCTTTAGAGAGAAATTAATAAATTGCTACGGAACAACATTGAAGGGTAGAAGTTTGTAGTTTAACCCTGTCTTTCTAACCATGGAAACTGTGTCCAAGTTAACCTCTACGGACTTGGAATTCCAGCAAGCTCCCTCTTTCACAATTTGGGCTTCATAATCAACAGTTATTCCTTTTGGAGAGACAACGCACAACAATCGTCGATCTATCCCTTGCATGGACCCCCACTATTAATCTGTGATATGTATCATTTCTTTATCCCACATGCATCAAGGAAGGATTGCATGAACGATTTAGAATCAAAATTGATCCTTTGTTTATTGTGTATGAAAGAGAACTATGGAACCATGCAGAGCTTGTGCGTGGTCTAATTTTTTTATTGCCACATCATCACCCAGTCTGTATGCGAGTAAGTGCCAAGTAGTCTACTGTACCTGCCAGTTGTCAACCCATGATAGGTCCATTTCACTTCCATGTGTCATGGGAAGAGTGGTGCGGAGGTCCAGACACATGAGAAACATCGTTCACCAAATCAAAGTTAGCAGGGAGCCGGATAGAAGACTTGTGCAGTGCTCAGTGGCCCGATGGACTAGACCAGACCAGAGTTGGTTGGCAAGTGTTGTATGAAAGATTACGTGGGGAATTCGGTGGGTCGGTGGACCATACCAGACCAAATTCAGTTGGAAAGTGTTGTAGGGAAGATTACGCGGGGCGATTGGTGGCTTGGTGGGCTGGATCGAACTCGCGTTCGATTGCGAGAGATTGGATGGAGGTTTGCATGGGGTGGCTCGATGGTCGAACCAGACTGGAGGCATATAAAAGCAAGAAGGGGAAGCAATCCCCGATGATCTATGGATCAGTGATCAATGCCATGTCAGTGTGACATCATCAACCACGTCAGTAGATTGCCACGTAGGAAAGACTGTCCTATAATTTCTAAAAAAACAAACTAAGTCTGGAGCCATTTTATTATTTTGGCCATAACTAGAGAATGTCAAGTCAAATTGAGATGAAATTTCTAGGTTTTTTTTGTTGAGAGGAGGGCTTAAAAGTTCCAGAGAGGGGCACTGTCCATTTTGGCATGAATTTGTCAAAAACTGCAAAATAGTGGTTTAAAAATATCTAGGTCCAGATCATTGGAAAAGATCCAAATTAAGATGAAATTATTGGAGAGAGTCCAAAAAACATATAAGGAAATAACTCATGAAAGAATTGAATAAATTTTAAGGGGATTGGAATGGGGATGCTAAAATAGGCCAAAATCCACTATTCCAAACCATGTTTTGGGGATTTTTGAGATTTTCAGAGGAAAAGTGACCCCAGATCACAAAATTGGAAAATTTTATATACTCAAAATTTTATATAATCATCAAGATAATTAACTTTGGTTTAGTGAAAATTTTCAGAAGTGCACAAATTGAAAGATAGCCAGTTTTGCTAAAAGTTCTAAGTTTGGAATTTTTTTGTAAAAAGGACAAAGTTGCAGATTCGAGATTGTTGTAGAATCTTACTAGAGAAATAAATGGAAAATATGAAGGTTTTTGTGTGTTCACCATTATGATTATTATTAGTATCCGATACAATTTTTTTCTTCTTCCTTGTGGATTTTCTTCTATAGTTGATAGAAGTTGACCTTCTAGTAAAATTGCATCAGTGGAGAAAGTGTATAAATGGGGTAAAAGTGGATTTTCCAGGAAGCCATAACTTTCATCTCAGAGATCAGATCGAGGCACAAGAATAGTGATTAGAAAACTAATTTAGAGGAGAATAACCCATAATTAGTATAATTGAGATAAATGTGATTTAATTCTTCATGATTTGAGCAGAAAAATGACCTATAACGTTAATTAACAAAAATTCTATAATATGTATAATTCTAAAAAAAATGGTTGCTTACACATTTTGCAAAATTAGAGGTATAAGCATATCAATTCAAGACAAGATTACATATTATAGTCATGAAAGATATGGGAGGAGCCTTTAGTCATGAGAGAGAAGCCAAAGACCAACATATCAATGTTAGTAATGCAGTGATAGAATCTAATGGACACATGAGTAGAATGGAGCCAATAACATTGGAGGAGACTATGGGAAGCTTGAGAATGGAAGTACAGAGTTAAATAATAGACTCTAATGGATGAGGCTTAAAAATATCTTCCATGGAAGACATGTCTACTATTAAAATCAATTGCAGAGGCAAGCAAATAATGGATGAGGCTCAAGCTAGGAGGAAGAAGGCAGACAACATGAAAGAAGAGATAACTACAAAAGACATGGTCATTCAAGAAGTGATAGTAGGAATCATAGACATCACTCACCTCCTTAATCAACTAGGAATTTTTATGCATCTGAAGATTCAAAAAACAGTCCAAAAGTGTCTCCTGTTAGGCATCAAAGAAGAAGATATGAGATGGATGGTTTGCAAGGAGAGTTGAGGAATCTGAAGCCACCATCCTTTGATGGTGAAAGAGAAAGGGAAGATGATGTTGAAGCCTGTTTGCTTGAAATAAGGAAATATTTTCAGTTGCACAACTATTCATCTAATCTAGAAGCCAGAATTGCCACATGCCATTTGCATTGAAAAGCTGCTATGTGGTGGGATCAGTTGAAGAAAGTTGAGTACATTAATGAGAACATAATCACTTGGAAGTAGTTCAAGAGATATTTTCAGAAGGAATATCTTTCAGAGCACTACTATGATAAGAAGATGCAAGAGTTATTTAAACTCTGGTTGGGAAACATGACCTTGGGAGAATATGTTTTTTTTTTGGGGGATTGCTTAAGTATGTAGGGTTTATAAGGGATGAGAAGGTGAAGATACATAGGTTTTTGAGTAGACTTCCATTTTTTTATAAAGAGAAGATTCAATATGATGAACCTAGAACTTTGACAGAGACCATTAGAAAGGATAAGTACTTGTATGAGCAAGGAAAGGACAGATAATCTTTGCAGAAGTCTTGGAAGGATAAGAAGAAGGAGAAATTTGATCAGAGAAGGAAGGTATTCAAACCTCCTTCCAAAAGAAACAATCCTAATAAAAATCAGCAAGATCGATCTGCTGAGAATGAATCCAAGAGGGAGGACTCCTTGGGAAAAAGGGGAAGACCACCAATCAAATGTTGGGGATGCAAAGGAGATAACATGTACAAGGATTTCCCTCACATAGAAGGAAAAATAAAGACCTTGCACAACATCCAAGAGGCTACAATAGTATAAGACATGGGCATAAATATTCCAAGAATATATGTAGCCTTGGAAGATTGACAAGCATAACACTAATCCCATATGATTGAGGTGGAAGGTAAGATCATTAATCAACCTATTTCTATTTTAATTGATTCAGGAGCAAGCCATAATTACATTGATCCTAAAGTAGTGGATATAGTTCATTTGGAGAAGAGTAAGCTTGAAAAATCAAGTTTCGTTCAACTAGCCACTGGAACCAACAAAAATATCAATGAGATAGTTAGAGGTTGTCCAATAAATCTGAATGGAGTATATACAGTTGTTGATTTGAATATCATACCATTAGGATCTTATGATATCCAAATCAGAATGGATTGGTTGGACAAGCATCAAGTTGTCCTAAATTGTCATAACAAGATATTTACATGCCTTGATAAAGAAGGAAAACAAAGGATTGTGAAAGGAATTCCAAGACCCATTTCTATAAGGGAGATTTCTTCCTTACAGGTGAAGAGATATTTTAGGAAAGGATGTCAATTGTATGCAACTCATGTGGAGGAAGCAGAAAAGACAAAAGGGCCAAGCCTTGAAGATTTTTTAGTATTGCAAGAGTTTGAAGATGTATTCCAATAAATACCAAGATTGCCACCAAAGAGGGAGATAAATTTCTTTATTGATTTAGTACTAGGAGCTTCCCCAATATCAAAAACTCCTTATAGAATGAGTACACCATAATTAAAATAATTACAAATGCATCTGGAAGAATTGTTGAATAAAGGGTACATACGCCCAAGTGTTTCACCTTGGGGAGCACCAATACTCTTTGTTAAAAGGAAGGATGGAATATTAGGGCCATGTATTGACTTTAGATAGCTGAATAAAGCCAATGTAAAGAACAAATATCCTCTACCCATAATTAATGACCTCTTTGATCAACTAAGTGGAGAAAATATATTTTCAAAGATAGACTTGAGATCAGGATACCACCAAATAAAAATCAAGGAAGATGACATTAGTAAGACAACCTTTAGAAACATGTGTGGACATTATGAATTTGTAGTGGTGCCATTTGAATTGACCAATGCACCAGTTGTCTTTATGTGCCTAATGAATGACATATTCAGAAATTATCTAGATAAGTTTGTCATTGTGTTCTTGGATGACATACTTATCTATACTAAGTCCGAGGAAGAGCATGAACATCACTTGACGTTAGTGCTACAAGTTCTAAGGGAACATCAATTGTATGCCAAGCTAATCAAGTGTTCTTTTTACCAAGAACATATCCATTATTTGGGGCACATCATTTTAGAACAAGGCATAACAGTCGATCCAGAGAAGATTGAAACCATTAGAGGATGGCCATCACCAAGGAATGTTTCAAAAGTCAGATCTTTTATGGGATTAGCCGAATACTACATGAGGTTTATAGAAGGATTCTCTAAGATTGCTCATCCCATCACTTATTTGCAAAATAAGGGAATTAAATTTGAATGGACAACAAAGTGTGAAGAGAATTTTTTGATTTGTTGAAAGAATTTCTTATTAATGAACCTATTTTAAAGATTGTTGGCCCAAATGAGATTTTTTTGGTATGTACAGATGCATGCAAAGAAGGACTTTGTGGAGTCCTCACTCAAAATGGACATGTCATTAGTTATGAGTCTAGAAAGCTTAAAGAACATGAGAGAAATTATGCCACACATGATTTGGAGCTTGTTGCCATAGTTCATGCACTGAATATGTAGAGGCATTACCTCATGGGGAATGATTTTAACTAAGAACAGATCATAGTCTTATGAAATATCTTTTTGAGCAACCACCTTTGAATGTCGGGCAAACAAGATGGCTGAAATTTTTAAGTGAGTAAGAATTTGACATCAAGCATATCAAGGGAAAAGAAAACAAAGTTGTTGATGCACTCAACAGAAGGGTACATCTCATGCACGTTGCAACCATTAATATGCATCATTTAGATTTGAAGAGTAGAATTTTAGATGCTGCTATTACAGACCAACATTACCTATACGTAAAATAAGGTTTACAGAAGGAAAATGTACATCAAAAAATTAAAGAGTATGAGATGAAGCAAGATGGATTACTTATGCATAAAAATAGAATTTATGTTCCTAGTTCCAGAGAACTTAGGAATTTGGTATTAAAAGAAATGCATAATGTTCCATATGCCGAACATCCTGGTTTCCAGAAAAAATAGCAACAATAAGAAGCCAATTCTTTTGGCCATAAATGAAAAAGGATGTTGTTGATTATATTGCTATATGTATGGAATGCCAGAGAGTGGCTGAGCATAGACACCCAACATGTTTTCTACATCCATTTCCAATTCCAGAGAAGAAATGAGAAGTGGCATATATTGATGCCAAAACTGGGAAGTTTCAATACCAACATCCTAGCCTCCTGTGAGGCTAGGTGGAAAGAGGCGAGAATGCCACTCTAAGTTTAAAACCCCTGAAGAAAAACACATTAGACCCTAAAACTAAGATTCTAAGCATAAACTTGTATTTATGATTTTGTAAATATTTAATTTTTGCATGTTTTGCAACTTTATAATATTTATATTTTGCTTTTATATGTGAAATGTAATGAAATAAAAGTTAGTGTAAATTAATAATACAAGTGCAAAATTAAACATAAATAAAATTAGACAAGCTAAAACTAAATTAGTTAATATTTACAAGAAAAACCCTAAAGTATTTAACATAATAAAGTGAATCTTTTGTTTTCTTTTAAATATTGCAATTGATAAAACAAAAAGGTAAGCTACTTAATAAAAAAAGAAAATAAAGAAATTATTTGTATTGAAATTAATTTAATAACATTAACATTGTTTTGATATTTTGTGTTTTCTTTAAAATATGTAATTAGTAAAAGGTTAAATTAGTGAGCAAAAGAAAGAAATGGTTAAAACTAATTAACATAAATGAAGTAAATTGCAGTTTTTTAGTTTTAATGTTTTTAAATAAATGATAGTGAAATAATTGAAATGGATTTTATTTTATTTTATTTTAATATTTAAATTAGTGAAAAGTTAAATTAATAAATACAAGAAAGAAAAAGATTGCATTTTTGTGTTTATTGAATAATGTAAAAATAGAATAAAATAAATAACTAGAAAAACAAAAAGAAATAATTCGAGAGTCAAAAAATTTGATCTTTATTAAAATATATATTCCCATACACTTTCATAGATTTTTTTTATTCTTTCGAATCCCTACGAGAATTCGGACCAATGTTGTCTCTAACTATTCTATATGGAATTTATCATCATACAATAGAATAGCCAAGCACATAAAGAAGAGGAATTAAAATTTAGGTTGAACATTGAACATAACAATGACGATGAAACTCAAGGCTGCCATTTGCATACAAGAAAATTGATTAGTACTGAAATATTTAAGACTTTTCACATAACAAACTTAACACATAAACAATTACCTCAAGAACACTGTTAAAACTCAACCTTGCTTGTTCCTTCTGTAACTTTGCAAGATGCCCCTGCTATCAACAGATCATCAAATCCCCGGTTGAAGATGAATGGAGGATGAATGACAAAAAGAATGAACCTCACTTAGTTCTTTACATACCTCTCATAAAAAAATTTCCCTCCTTTGTCCTTTCTTGCCTTCTCCTTTTATTCTTGAATGAAGTAGTTCAAGTAGTTAAACTACCTTTTAGTCAAAAGGCTACATAAATTTAATTAAGTAGGACAACTTTATTAAATAACGATAAAGGATAATAATAAATAATAATTAATAGGTGGGAATCCTCTACATATCTCTTATTTGTTTTATTTCAATATTCTCTTGTAATTATACATCTTTGTAAAAAAAAAACATCCTTGATATCTCTACCAACTAATAATGACTTAGAACATGGGAATAATAATGAATTTGGGAGAGCTTAAGGGGTTTGTAATGTATGAAAAATGAAATTAAATGATAGGAGTGTATGATGCATTCATAATCCAAATATAATTAGTTTACTTATACTATTTCCACAATCTTTATGCCTTATACCAACCAAGCTTCAAACTATATAAGCAAAAAGTGCCAATACATATTCTTTCTTATAACCATTATCTATTTATACAACAGGG
>ML835303.1:101860-118260 GCA_009831015.1 Picea engelmannii | reverse complement strand
GCATCAGAACATGTTTTTAGATTTCAATACCATGTGGTGATAAACATCTTATACCTTTGAAAACATGTATTTCTTCATACCAGTATCAATCAATCTTTAAATACTACATGCAACCAAGCTAAAGCATACCTCATAATAAAGCCGAAGAAATGCAAATATTGTCATGCATTTCATAACATAGATTATCCCTTTGAAATTTTTACACATGTGCTATCATCTCAGGAATAATTGAAAATAAACTCTTCACTTGTTTTCTCTTTTTGGGGGGTCCCACCTACTAATTATATTTATCCTAATAAGTTTTTAGTATGCCTTGCAACTATTTGCAGGCTATATAATCATCGCCGAGTTTGTGAGACAATATAATTGAGGGGGGATCCTGACAATGCTTCGCTGACTAAGAATTGTGGACCAAAATAGTGGTCAACAATAACCATTGACTTTATTACTAAGTTGCTTATGACAACAAGGCAACATGATTCAATAATGGTAGTGGTAGATAAATTGACAAAGGTTGCTCATTGTTTTCCTGTAAAAATGACTCATACAACAACTAATATTGCAGAAATTTACATGAGGGAAATTGTTAGGTTGCATGGAAGACCTAAGACAATTGTCTTAGACAAAGATACAAAGTTTACTTCAAATTTCTGGAGGGGATTATTTAAAGGATTTGGTACAAATCTGAATTTTAGCACAACATACCATCCACAGTTAGATGGGTAGACAGAGAGAGTCAACCAAGTAATTCAAGATATGTTAAGAATGTATGTGTTGGATAAGCTATCTAAGTGGGAATATTACTTGCATTTGGTTGTGTTTGCCTATAATAAGGGGTATCAAGCTTCATTAAAGATTAACCCATTTGAAGCTTTGTATGGTAGAAAACGCAATACCCAGTGAGTTGGGACAACCTAGTAGACATAGTAGTACTTAGGCCATAATTGCTTAAGGACATGGAAGACCAAATGGTTAAAATTAAGCATAATTTGAAGGCAACAAAAGAGAGATGGAAGAGTTATACATATACAAACATGAAAACTAGAGAAATTAAAGTGGGAGAGCATGTGCTTTTGAAAGTGAAGCCCAAGAAGAGCTCATTGAAGTTGTGCAGTTGTACGAAGATAACGACTAGATTCTATGGTCCATTTGAGATATTGGACAGAATAGGGCCAGATGCATAAATGATTGCATCGCATGCTTCCATGCATGTGCATAATGTATTTCATGTATCTTTGTTGAAAAAGTATGTGCATGATCCTAACCATGTTATTGATTGACATTTGATTCAGATGGAGCCAAAATGAGACTTTTAGGTCCAGACGATGCACATATTGGACAAAAAAATTCAAAGTGCAATGGAATCGAGTCATAGAATTGGTAAAAGTTCAGTGGACCTACTACGATCCTGAAGATTCTACTTGGGAGCACGAAGATGCCATGTAGGTAGAATACCCCCAAAATTTTGAGAAATTTTGAAATTTTGATTTCTGTTTTATATATATGCACTGAGGATAATGCCAAAATAAGGGGGAGAGGAATGTAATACACTGGTTTTGAGTCCCCAAATTTATAATGTATTTTGTTTATCTGATGAAAGGTCAGAGTGCCTGAACAATTGAAAGGGGTTGGAGTGCCTAGAAAATATAATACTTTGAACATTGTAAATAATAAAATACATCGTTGGTTGTGACATGGAAAAGGACATGAGTTATAGGGGGCTATGATTCCACGAGAGAGGGGGAAGCTAAGGGGATAAGCCTTTATTTTTTAATTATTTTTTACCCATGTTTGTGTTGGGGGGGTGAATGAGGGGGCACACGAGTCTCTTGGGGAGACCACGTTGTGTCTTGGGCATTTTTCTATTTAAATCTTGCCTGTGGGCTATTTGGGGTTCAACTAGTTGGCCAATCATTATTACTCAAAATTATTTTTGTAGTTGTTCCCTCTCATTCACTCTTCTTGCTCATTCTTGGTTTGGCATGGGGAAAGGTTTTAGGAAATGAGGAACACTTCCACACTAAACCTAGCAGAAGAGAAGAAAAAAGATTTAATAAGGAAATTAAATGACAAAACAAACACACAATACACATATATTTTACCTTGGAAACCCAAACGGGAAAATCAACATTCCTTCAACGTTTTGCTCTCTTGTTGTATTATTCCTTCAGAATAAAAAGGTTACATGCCTAATCTTGGTTTACACCTAAGACACAATCAACATCATACCTTCTTGTTTTACACAAGAACAACCCTGTGGCCAATTCGACTTACATCTACATGGCCAACAACCTCTAAAACTATTTCTCTAGAGATTTTATTTTATAGCATTACAACATGCCTTATTTATAGGCTTTACATTAGACAAAACCCTAAAGAAAGGCACCCAAAAAAAGGTTATAGATTCTCGCAGATCATTGGCTACAAATCCCGTGAATCTCATGATTTTTTTACAATTGACTCTAAGTCGGTTTGCCAGTCGATTACTAGTCAACCTCCATTAGATCTTCAATCGGTTGTCATGCACCCACCTGTCGACCTCTTGTTGGTTGACCTCTTCGATTTGCTGTCGATTTCTTCGACTTCGAATTTACTCGGTCGAACCACCTCAACCTTCGAATTTCACTGTCAGTTAATCCAGCTCGATTAGAATTTTAGTGCTAATAATATAACAACCTAAAATTCTCCCACTTGTTTTCTTCTTTGCCAAAACCGAGAGATTTCTGAACTCTCGTTCACAGACACTCACAGACTTGGTCAAAGAGTCTGGTATGTTTTCCAACGTGTCTACTTCCTCCAAAAACACCTTGTTGCTTTCCACCACGTCTCTCATGAAATGGTATTGTACATCAATGTGCTTAGTCTTGGCATGATAAGCTGGGTTCTTTGCCAAAAATATTGTTCTTTGACTATCACAACTTATCTTCATATCTCTCTTCTCAAACCCGATTCCAGAACACAACCTTTACAACCATACTGCTTCTTTGCTTCCATGAGTTGCTACCATGTATTGAGCTTCTGTTGTTGACAAGGCTACGACTGTTTGTCGCTTACTCATCCAACTGATTGCTCCCCCAAACATCTCAAACACATATCCATTGATCGACATTTGACGATCCAGATCTCTAGCCCAGTCGACATTGACAAAGCCATGTACATTTAATTCACTGTCACCTCTAGGTTTTCCTTGGTAGCATATAACATAGTATTTTGTGCCACACAAATATGTGAATACTCTCTTGACAATTGTCTAGTGCTCCTTTCCAAGTGTCGACATGTATCTACTCAACACTCCCACTGCATGGGCAATGTCTGGTCGAGTGCATACAATCACATAAATTAGACTACCAACAACACTTGCATAAGGAACACATGCCATGTCCTCTATTTCCTCTCGTGTCTTTGGACACTATTCAACAGTTAGCCTTGCTCCCACAATAATTGACACCTTCACATGTTTGCAATCCTACATGTTGAAATGTTTCAAGACTATTTCAATATACTTCTTCTGGTTCAACCAGAGCTTTCTAGCTGCTTGATCCCTCTTGATATCCATTCCTAGAATGAAGTTTGCTGCACCAAGATCCTTCATGTCAAACTTGGAGGATAGATGCTTCTTCACCTCCTTTATTACGTTCATGATGTTTCCAATCAGCAACATGTTGCTGACATACAATTCTACATATATGAACCGCACACCTTCTTCTATGGAATATATGTAGTGATCAACTTTGCTTCTCACAAATCTTAAACTAAGGATGTATGTGTCGAACTTTTGATACCACATCCTTGGTGATTGATTTAGACTATAAAGGGATCTTTTCAATTTGCACACCAAATCTTTCTTGCCCCTTACTGCAAATCCTTTAGGTTGTTTCATGTAGATTTATTATTCCAGGTCCCCATGTAGGAACATTGTCCTTACATCCATCTGTTTTATTTCCAGATCAAATGCTTCAGCCAGGGACATTAGTACTCTAATGAAAGTTAATTTTACAACAGGGGAAAAATTCTCACTAAAATTGACTCCTTTGACTTGGGAATATCCTTTCGCTACCAGTCAAGCTTTGAATTTCTCGACTTGACTTGCGACAATCATTTTCTTCTTGAATACCCACTTGCTACCAATGAGCTTTATTCCATTCAGTAATTTGACTAAATCCCATGTCTCATTCTAATGCAAGGATTCCATCTCTTCGACCATGGCATCCTTCCAGAGTTTCCCTCTTCTAAGTCGACTGCCTCCCTGACTGACTTGGACTCTACGTTAGTGGAAATTAACACAAATGCATAACGAAAGTCGGGAGGATTATACCTTTCGACTTATTTTCTTACTCATTCCGACCTCCTTACAACCAGGGTCGGTTTTTCCACCTTTTCATCTGATTCAATCGACTTATTTGAATCACCTTCTTCGTTCCTCAATTCAAACCACACCTTCTCTGGATTATTCTCTATTTGAACCATCACTTCAGACTCGAACTTCCTTTCGACTTCTCCGAAGACCACATCTCCACTGTACACTATTTTCCTTGATGCAATATCCCAGAGCTTATATCCTTTTATTCCTTCTTTGTATTCAATGAAAATACAATTGAATGCCTTCTTGTCCAGCTTGCTCCTCTTTTCCTTGGGAACATGCACAAATGCATCACAACCAAATACTTTGAGATGTGAAACCAAAGGCTTATTACAAGACCATATCTCATGTGGAGTTGTATCGACTAGCATCGATGAAGGAGACATATTCACCAGATATTTTGCAGTGTCGACTGCCTTTGCCCATAATTCTTGTGCGATCCCAACACCATTGATCATGCTCATTGCCTTGTCCATCAATGTTCTATTCATTCTCTCAACAAATCCATTTTGTTGTGGGGTATATGGTGTGGTACTTTAGTGTGATATGCCACACTACTTGTAGAAATGATCAAATTCCTTTGCACAAAATTCACCATCGTTGCCAGTTCTCATCACCTTAATCTTCTTATCTGTCTGGTTTTCTACAAGAGATTTAAACTCTTTGAATCTCTCGAAAACCTATGATTTCTTCCTCATGAAATATATCCATGTCTTCCTTGAAAAATCATCTATGAAAGAGACATAATACAAGGATCCACCAAGTGAAGGCACTGAAATAGGGCCAAACATATCACTATGAACCAATTCTAGAATCCCCTTTGCCCTTGTTGCTCAAGATGGGAACCTCACCTGACTTTGTTTTCCATATATACAATGTTCACAAAAGTTGAATTCTAAATTACATTCAGGAAAATCTTCGACCATACCTTTGTTGTGCATAACTCAAATTCCTTTTTCTCCAATATGTCCCATCATCTTGTGCCATTGCATGGTCGGGTAATTTTGACAAGGACTTGTTGAGTCGGGTTTAATTGACTCAGCCCCAGTCAAGTCAACTTCAAGAACAATGATGTTGTTGCATCCATTCGAGTTGACATTCCTTAATAACTTGTGTAGGGTTCCAATTTGAACTCTTTTAATTAATACCATCACACCTTTGACCATCTTGCACGTATCCTTCTGAAATGGAGTGTGCACCTTTGTATCAGTCATCTTGCTGATGGATATTAGGTTTCTTGCCAAACCCAGAATGTGTAGCACACCTGGAATGGTTCTACTCCTCCCATTCTGCAGTGTCAGTTGAACTCTTCCTCATCCAAAAATTTTGGTTGTCGAGTTTTCCCCTAATAACACATCTCCTTCTTCATATCATTCATATTCACAGAACCATTCTCTATGTGGTGTCATATGATAGGATGTTCCTAATTCGATCAACCAAACATCTTGATCCGACTATGTACTGGTCGACGCTAGGTACACATCACTTCCTTTATCTGGAGTCATTTTTCTCTGAGTCGAGTGCTTCTCATTGGATCTTGTACTAGCTTCTGTTGCCTTCAACTTGCAGTCCCTTTTGTAATACCCAACTTTACTACATTTCCAACATCTTCTTGTTTTCGAATAAACTAAGGATTTAGATCTACCCTTCAACTTAGACTTTCTACCAAAGAATTTTCCTTTATCTCTGTCAATTGGTCAACCTCTTACCACTAACACATCTTTGGTCAATTCTTCCATGTTATTCCTTCTCATTTCTTCTGACAGTAGAGATGAAACCACGTCTTCTAGTGCTAATGTGGTTGTATTACTCCTTATAGCCATGACTAAGCTATCATAGGAGTCTGACAAAGAACATAATAGGCTAACACATTTCTCCTCCTCAGTGATTTTAATATCCACAACAAATAACTGAATTATTATAGTATTAAACACATTTAAGTGCTCAGTGACTCTACTGCCCTCACTCATCCTCAAAATATACAGTTTCTTTCTAAGGAACAACTTATTTACTAGGGATTTTGACTGGTACAAGCTCCCCAACTTGTCCCACAGTTTCTTGGCTGAATCTTCACCCGAGACATTCAACAGTACTGAATATGAAAGACAAAGTTGAATCATACTTCTTGCCCTTCTCTCGAGTTTCTCCCATTCTTCCCTCGTCATACCTGTCAGAATGGTGCCTAGACAAATTGTTTCCCATTGTTCTCGATCTATAAGGAGATATTCAATTTTAATCTTCCAAAACTCAAAATTCTAGCCATTGATTTTTTCAATGTCTTTTCTCGAGATACTCGCCATTATTTAAGCACACTCTTTAAATATTTCTGACTTATGACTCTTACTAAATGTAGGTTTTAGTTCAGATACAACATTGTTAAACCAAGCTATGATACCACATGTTAGGAAATGAGGAATACTTCCACACTAAACCTAGCAGAATAGAGGAAGAAATATTTAATCAAGAAAGTAAATGACAAAGAAAACACACAATACACAAAGATTTTACCCTGGAAACCCAAACAGGAAAGCCAACATTCCTTCAATGCTTTTCTCTCTTGTTGTCTTATTCCTTTAGAATAAAAGGTTACATGCTTAACCTTGGTCTACACCTAATACACAATCTACATCATACCTTCTTGCTTTACACAAGAACAACCCTGTAGCCAATTCAACTTACATGTACATGACCAACAATCTCTAAAATGATTTCCCTAAATATTTTCTTTTACAACATTACAACATGCCTTATTTATAGGCTTTACAGTAGGAAAAACCCTAAAGAAAGGTACCCAAAAAATGGTTACAGGTCCTCGCAGATCATTGGCTAAAAATCCTGTGAATCTCAGGATTATGTTACAGTTGACTCTAAGTCGGTTTACTAGTCGATTGCCATGCGCCCACTTGTTGACCTATTGTTGGTTGACCTCTTCGAATTACTGTCGATTTCTTTGACTTCGACTTTACTCGGTTGAATCACCTCGACCTTCGAATTTCAATGTGAGTCGATCCACCTCAACTAGACTTTCATGGCTAAGAATATAATAACCCAACAAAAGGAAAATGAATTGTTGAAGGTAAGCAACCATGGTTGGCTGGCTTTAGGAATTAATGATGTATTCCAGTAAAGAATTAATCCCTGAGTGCATGGATGCATTGGCATGTTGATGAAATTTGTTCACAGTTATGAATCCAAAGAGTTCCAGTATTGATATTTCCTAACCAGTAGCAGTGGAGCCTTGAAAATAGGTGGACATCATGAGGGAACGCATGAGAGTGAAGTGGGTTCATTTTCGTTGAGTTGTGTAGGTTGAAGGGAAAGAGAGTCGAAAAACTAGGATTTCTGTGTGTTTAGAGAAACCCGTGAGAGATTGATTGCTGACTAGTTTGGGAAATAGAGTGTCGGTCTGAGACCCGTCCTTTGTGGATTCATATCCCTGGCTCTGGGGTGACTTGTTGTTGAGATTTGGAACAACAATGTCTAAGGTTGGGTGGAATGCCCGATGTCTGCATCTAGTTGGCGATTGGTTTAATTAAAGACAAGTTCTCTTTGTCACGTGTTTCTTTGCTTGTATATTTTTTTTTCCTTGGAAAAAAAATGACATTGTCTAACTGTTCTATGAAATGGATTTTTTCACTGGAATCTGGTGATATAAATTTGCACGAAATCACTATTTTTTGTTGTTTAAAATCCATTTCTGAATGCATAAATGGATTCAACATGTTGAAAAACCCCTGGGGTACTTGGATCATACATAAATAATGACTCAAATCTGCGGATCTAACAATTTCTCACCGGATTTCGAGCAAATGTACTTGGAAAATATCACCAAAAAATAGTCATTTCGTAGAATGTTTAGACTACGACAAAAAAAACTTTTGTATTCCAAAAATAAATATACTTGTTACAATCCAAATTGTCGGCCTTATACAGAACCTTTTCAGTGCTTTATCAATCAACCTCTTGGGCACTATTTTGGCTTAGTCAACCTCCTTACCTGCCTATAGATATTCATTTACAAATAAAGGTTCCAACAACCTCCGTACCTGCCTATACATACCCATTTGCAAAACATTCCATCAAAAAAAAGAAACTATACAATTAAGGATTTACAACTTAAATTCCATTGCTTCCACTTCTTCTCCCTCGATGTGTTCATAAAAACTCACTGCCCCCACATGCAGGGAAAGGGCCTCTTTGGATAGGTCATCCACTTTGACGTTCAATTATTTAAGAATGTGATGAAAGGACAACCATTCAAAACTCTAGAAATGCAGATTGATATCTCTCATGATTGAAGCTAGTCTGATGTCTTGAGCTTCGTTTTTCTGTCTTACCCAATCTATGACTAATTTCAAATCTCCCATAATCTAAAGTTTCCTCACATCCTTCCTTTTTGTTGTTCCTAAAAGAGTCTAGAGAGCTATAAATTTGGCTCTGTTGTTGGATCCATGTCATGGAGCATATATGATGAACAAGTAATGATTGTGGGATATGAACAATATTACCCCGACTCCACATACAAGGGTATGTCCTTGACTTGCTACATCAAAAAATCCCCAAGGCACCACATAATCAATAGAGGGCATTAATAATACCTGTGGATTTTTCTCCTTCGGGGTGTATTTAAATTCTACTGCTTGGTTTAGAGTGATAGCTGTTGATACTTTTGGTAGGACTAGCTTGCCTTTAAAAATGTAATTTTTTTGGGCCCACCAAATGTTGGAGACAAGCAAACTAGGGAGACCTACATAAAGCTTAACTGATCTATATTGAATCTATTCCTTGAAACAATCCTCTAGGTTGTCCTTATTCAAAGCAAATTTGGCCTTCAAATTGTCCTTCACCTGCTTCATCACCTAGACTGTATATGGACAAGAAACGAATAAGTGAGTGATAGATTCCAAATCATTTTTACATAAAGGACACTGGTTGGGCCCACACCAGCCTATTTTTAAAATTTTGTCCCACATGAAGAGCTTATTGTTAAGGGAAAGCCATAGAGTTTTTTTGCATCTTGGTGGTGCTTTGATTTTCGAAATCAAATCCCACCACCGCTTCTTGGGTCCTTCAAATATGCCCTCATGCCAAGATTTATAACCTATTTTTGATGTAAAGGATCTATTTTTTGGGTTTTTGAACCAAGCCAGGGAGTCGTTAGTGTTCTCTTCTAAATAGATGATATTTTCAAAGAGTTTACCTACGTAGCCTTCCCATTCCTTGGCTAGGTTTCTTTCCAGGCCTAGTGTCGTTGCATAGATCCAACCACTTCGTCCCATGACCTATGGGAGACTTGTGCACGCGTCTACTATAACCTGAATATCTCTATATCTCAATATACAAATTAAAGAATTTGAAAGCGTAAAAGAGTTCCCTACTGTTATACCAAAATTTGCCACACCATTTGCATTGTGAGATGGCTTAGTCCTTGTCCATGAATTGCAAGCTTAAATCCCAAATTCCCTCATCAAAGTCACTTAAAAAACAATGCACGGATGCCCTAAAAAAGTTTACAACCTATGGATGCCCTAAAAAAATGTGAAAAATAAAATAATTCCACATTTTTAGGTGGGGTTTTCGGTTGGGCTCGTTTCCCAATCTCCCTGAGTCCGTACCAAATGAAATTCAACCTCCTTAACTTCTTGAAAATGTTATAAAGACACCTTTGGGGGCATGGATGTGGAGGACAAACTAGGTGCAAAGTTATACTGAAGAAATTGCAAGTTTTCCTATTCCCCTCCATCCTCTGAGTAGCATCCCTGTAACCTGAAACCCTTGTTCTATCTTTCCATCCTTTTCATTATATGGCCGTAAGGTGTGTTCTTATCCTTATTGGGTCATCCTAGGAAGGGCAATCTTGTTGAGTGATGCTTGAAGGACATTTTGGAGGAACTTGGGTGGTTGGTTTCGAGGCAGTGCCGATGGTTGGAGTTAGGTCGTAACCACTTCTTTTACCATTGCTAATAAATAGTTCTCTTTTCCCCATACTTGCATAGTATTGATTCAATGTGTTTATATATGTATAATCATTCTTCATATTTGAATCTATCTATTAGTTACTTGTATGATTTTATGATATAACTACCTTGTTGCAACACTTTCTTGATATTCTTTTGTAGGTTAACTCAAGCAGGAGTCAAGAGTAGTACCAGGTTTGAGAGCAAGGAACAACATCGAACATAAGGATACAAGGTGTGAAACGTTCTTCCCTCCTTGATAAAGTAGTTATTTCATTACAAGTCTTGTGTGCGGGTTAGGGTTCTGTCTTTCACTTGGTCAATCTCTTCTGTGACATGACCCAAAGTCATGGAGGAAAAATCCCATAACAGAATTGGCGACCATATTGGGGATTCTCCTTGTTTGGGTCAATTTTAGGGTTTCTCTGGTTGTCTTAGGTTTTTGCATTTTTTTCCCGTTTTTGGGCTTTATTTTCAGAGCTTTCCCACCTAGGAACTTTTCCAAAAGGTTTTGCAAGCCATTTCTCTGCGTTGAATTTTATTTTTCAAGCCTAAATGATTTATCCGCGCTTTTTCCTTTTGTGAGTTTCAGATATCCATGAGTTGCACTTGTATGACCCACATATATCCATGAGTTGCACTTGTATGACCCACATATATCTGCGAGTCATAGTCTACACAGTCGTAGACCTGTGTATTTGTCTTGAATTTTTGAGAATTTTGCTCATAATTTGTTGGATTAAGTTGGTTCTTCAGTGTTCATTGAGCCTCCTGAGTTGTTTTATGCTCTGGATTGTTAATTAACGTTTGTGAAAACTCTCACTTTATTTCAAAAGTTCTTGCTTGCTTGTAAGCTAGTCTTTGAAGTTTTTTAGGTTGTTAAGGTCAGTTGAAGGGTCAATGGTATATCTAGGTGGATTTCCAGGTTGATTGTTGTTCCAGTGGTTAGATACTATTTTGTTTCTTCTTGTTTTCCTCCCCCCCTTCGTTTTTAAAAAGAAAAAGGAAATTTGCCTTGTTAGTTGCATTTTCATTTCTTTTTAACAAAAAAACAAAAATAGCTTGGTTGCTAGTTTTCTTTTCTTGTTTCCTTTGCCTACAAATTCATTATGAAAATAAATTGTGTGCTGGCACTCAGGCCTTCATACTTGCTGCTTGTTTTGATAGTTAATGATTTCGGTCAAAGTTAGCCTTTGTAAAAAGAAAAGTAGTTTAGTGTATCAATTTCTTTCTCTCTATTTTGCATGATTGTTTACAAAGCATTCTAGGGATGTAGTGCAAAGTAGTTTAAAGATCTTGCATACAGTCAAATGTATATTGCTTTCATTTGCAAAAATACAAAAGACAAGAGTTTGTTTTCCTGAAGCATTGTTTAGCACTTCTTATTTTTAGTGAAGAAACCACATTCAATTTTACTTTATGTTCTTAAAGTGTTTTCTCTGAGTTCGTCAAAACATCACAAAAGTTTCATCCGTACCTTATGAGTAACGAAAATCCCCATAAAATGAACGCTTACTAAAATTTATTAGAAATTTTCATTTTGTAGGGTGAACAAACTAGTTATAAGTTAGGGCCTTGGTTTAGATTGGAGAGTAAATTTTTCCAAGGCCACAAAACAAACATAGGAGTCTGAGCTAGGGAGAGCCTAAATCCATCTGTCGTATAAGTATAGCCGAGAGCCTCCTCTAACACAGGAGCTAAACACAAGGTTGCGTGAAGGAGAGCCGAGGAGAGATCCCTATGGAACTTAAATGAGCGTAGTGGAGAGATCGTATATTGGGGGTTTCATTAGTGCCCATACCTCCGTGAGAGGCGGTGCTTTTGAGGCTTCAGACTTAGCCACCCTCCTCATACGTTCGATCTCGACTATCCAATGTACCCCCTAGACGTTGACTGCAAGTTGGTGACCTTAGTGGCCATTCCTAGAGATCTCAGAGGTGACTACAGGGGTTTACCATGGTACCCGGGGTGGATTTCACATCACACTTTTCAGTACTACTGGAGGGTACCTCGCGAAGTGTGGGTACTTGCACCAGATGAGGTTGGTTAGTGGAGGTCGAGATAACCACTTCTCATTCCTTCGTATGTTGGTCCATGGGACTTAATCAACCTGTGCCTCTGTCCAGAAGGTCCTTACCCTACCTTGTGACTGTTGCAATCTCATGACCTAATCCACTCGAGTCAGGATATTAGCAAGGTCATTTATGTCTGTTGTTGTTGTATAGGTTTTTTCTAGTGGTGTGCTTAAACGATCGTAGACTTGTTTAGGTAGGTGGGTATGTGGTCGTGTTGGGCCCCAACAACTCCCGTTAAATTTTGTTCGAAATTTAAAGGGTCCCCATTTGAAATTTTGTAAGCTCTGCTTTCGATTGCTTTTGATTTGTTTTGAATTAGATGATTTGTTGATTTCCTTTCTGTGGTGTGCTTTTATCTTTTCTTTAACTTATCTTGCGTGAGATGAGGATTTGGCAACTTGGGTTATTTGCGCCTTTTTGAGTATTTCCCTCCTCGCTTATTCAACATCGCTTGAATGATCATCATGCCTCGATTCATGTAAGTTGGATTACCTTAGTTTTTTGACAGTTTCACCAACATTTGATTTTGGTGCATTAATGAATTAATTAGGAGTTTTGGTGGAATGAATTTATTCATTTAAGAGTTATATTTTGAGATAAATAATCAACGCCTTAGAAAAGTATATGTCAAAGAATAAAATCAAGTCAATGGTTTTAAGATTTGCATGATGCTTTATTTTTAGGGATCGTTAAAAGTTGTTTAAAAGTCATGCATTTTCAAAATTTTCTTTTCTTTGGAAATTCAAAACAATTCAATTTAAGGTTTGCTTATATGTTATTCGATTTGCGCCTTAAAAGAACACATGTTAAGGGATGAACGCGAGCTAACAATTTTTAATTTGAATATTACATCATATTTTACGAGCATCAATTTTTCGTTAAAAAAAAATCATTCTATGCTTGTAATTTTTATTCTTTATATGTTGAAATGATTCAATTGAAAGCTTATTCACACCTAAGTCAATTCACACCTTCGAAGAGTATTTGTTGAAGAGTTGAAGCAAGCTAATAGTTTTGGGTTTTTCACAATGCATCATGTTTAAAAGCTTTAAATTATTATGTGTTTATTAGAAATCTCTACTCTTGACTCAATCAAGGTTTTATCACATGCATTTGTTTCACACTTTGGAGGAACAAAAATGATTAATTTTACATGACTACTAAGCTTTCTTAAGATGTAATCTAACGACTTATCTTGAGGGATTTTACACTTGAAGCAAAATACTCGATATTTTGAACCTTTGTCAATACAACCATCTTAAATTGTGTAGAAGATTAATTGGTTGACTATATAATAACATCTCATGGTTTTGATGTAGGGACACATGGTTTAATTTTTGGATGGCCCAAAAAAACACTTTCACGCAAATGAACCAATCACACGTACACAATTATTTTTGACTAATCATGGATAGAAGAGGTATGCAAAATTCGAGTTGCACACTAGGTCATGGGGCGTTGGTTAAACGTTTTATTTTGGGGTTTTTTAGACCATGTAAATCTAGACAAAATCACTATTTTCTGTTGTTTAAATTGTATTTCTGAATATATAAATAGATTCAGAGCGCTGAAAAACCCCCGAAGCATTTGGATTATACAAACTTTTTTTCCACAGAAAAATTTCACTTCATATTTATAGAAAATATAAACTGGTCTTTACAAAGAGTTCCCAAAATGACATTCAAAACTCCACATCGACAGTCATGGTTACATAACCATCAAGGAGAATCATAAAAACTATAATTCCCCAATAAAGGTGCAAATACCGCGACATGTATCAACACATTTCAGATGCATCAATGTATATCCCATCCGATGAAACATATTCAAAACAAAAATTAACTGACAGGCCATACAAGGCAGACAAAAAGAAAGTTCTAAAGTAGCCCTGTTCAAAAGACTCAGAGCTAGCACAAAGCAAAAAAAACACATTGAGAATCTAATAAAGATCAAGTGTCAATTTAGGACCCTCATGTCCCTCAATACACTGGTAATAGTAGATCTTCCCTAAATCCTTGTGAAGAGCATGCTTGGAGAGATTGTCTGCCACTTCATTATCTTCTCTATAAACATGCGCAAAAGTGATAGATTGGAACAAGTTGATTAGACTCTTAATTCTAAGCTTCCAACAATCCAATGAAACAACTTGGAGGCGACCTTTATCACTCAGCCAGTCTATAATGACCTTCGAGTAACCTTGAACATGGATGGTGCGAATGGAGAGTTGGGAAGCTAAAGTGAGGAGAGCCCAAGCTCCCAAACATTCTTCTCTAGTATTCGTCCCCCATCCACAGTTAAGTAGCCATTTAATACAACACTGATCATCGAACTTAATTATGCCACCTACACCACTATTATGTCCCAAGGACGTCGCCGCTCCATCAAACCAGTCGGTCGTTCCACCCAAAGGAAAGATGCAATGCCTCTTTCTCCGGACAACAGATACTGGTTTCTCAATATGGTCCTTTGTGGCTTCCAATACCCGATGCACCACCCTTTGGACATTTGGATGTTGATCTTCAAATATCGCCATGTTTCTTTCCTGCCAAATGCACCAGCAAGTAAAAGCCGACAACGTTGGATAAAATGTGTTTTGTTTATGCCAAATGTTTAAACAATCTGCTAAAGAGCTACCTGTCCAAGTGCCCAATAGGTTTTTATTTAGGATAATCTTCCCCCAAATAGCCAAAGTAAAATTGCAGTCCACCAACAAGTGAGTGGTATTCTCACAATCTTTTTTGCAAAGGATGCAGAAGCTGAGACCTATAAAACCTCTACATTGGAGTGCCTCCCATGTAAGGATCCTGTTCTCAACCGCCAACCAGGTGAAAATTAAGATTTTTAGGGGGCAATCCTAGGACCAAAATGCCTTTCTCCATCCACGGATAGTGTGACCCCACTTCAGTTTTTCCACTGCCCAATAAACATTTTTGATCGAGATAATGCCAGTCTAGTCACCACCGGTCCAGATCAGAGCATCTGGTCTGTCTAGAAGGAGAATCCTGGAGTTAATTATCCCACATATGAAGTTTTTCCATTCAACAAGTAAGGCCCCCCCTAGGTTCAAAGCCTCTCCAGAGAGCCAGTTTGTTGCCACCAACCTCTCATGAGGATTCGTAGTAGCCTGGTGAAGATAGTAGACTCCTTTCTGATTTAATGCTTGAATACGATCTTTAAACATAATTGTTGATAGCCCCAAACCCAGTATGTGGTCCCTTCCAATCAAAATGGATTGACCCGATTGCGACCGCCAAGCTATCCAATGCATAAGGAGATGAAAGGATTTTAAAAGGTAGGACCAAGACTGAGAACCCCTGATCAAGGATGTGTTGACAGTACGAAACCATCTCTCCACAGAAACAGACAATAGGTATTTAGATTTTAAAACCCTGTGCCAAAGTCCATCATGCATCAAAGCCCTCCAAAGGGTATTGGCAGCCATCACTCTGCTGAAACAAAGAAGGTTCCTCAAGCCCCAACCTCCAAATAGTTTTGGGCGGGCTATAATGTTCCAGTTGCAAAGATGGAAGCTCTTTTTCTTCTTGCATCCTGTCCAAAGGAAACCGAAAATAAGCTGACGAATCCTTTGACGGATCATGGCAGGAATATTCGACAAGGCCAACCAGTACACCAGTTGACTGTCGAGGACAACTTTGATCAGCACTAATCGACCCCTAATGGGCAACCACCGATTACACCTATGTCTAATCCTCTTCTCATACTTTTCTAAAAGCCAAAGCCAATCATCTGTTTTGTACCTGCCCATCTTCAAGTAATACCCAAGATACTTGAAACCAAAAGATAGATCCATAAAATTTTAATGATAGAAGGATTTGAGAGCATCAAGTACCTGAAGGCTAACACCGAAATGCAAGAAGGTAGTTTTTTGTGGATTTATTTGCAGGCCGGATGCACTACAAAACAATGATAGGACTTTGTTAATCTCCTTCCATTCATCAATGGAATCTCTAGTCATAATAAGAACATCATCTGCAAACAAAAGATGTA
>ML835303.1:89815-101760 GCA_009831015.1 Picea engelmannii | reverse complement strand
AGGTTGAAGGGAAAGAGAGTCGAAAAACTAGGATTTCTGTGTGTTTAGAGAAACCCGTGAGAGATTGATTGCTGACTAGTTTGGGAAATAGAGTGTCGGTCTGAGACCCGTCCTTTGTGGATTCATATCCCTGGCTCTGGGGTGACTTGTTGTTGAGATTTGGAACAACAATGTCTAAGGTTGGGTGGAATGCCCGATGTCTGCATCTAGTTGGCGATTGGTTTAATTAAAGACAAGTTCTCTTTGTCACGTGTTTCTTTGCTTGTATATTTTTTTTTCCTTGGAAAAAAAATGACATTGTCTAACTGTTCTATGAAATGGATTTTTTCACTGGAATCTGGTGATATAAATTTGCACGAAATCACTATTTTTTGTTGTTTAAAATCCATTTCTGAATGCATAAATGGATTCAACATGTTGAAAAACCCCTGGGGTACTTGGATCATACATAAATAATGACTCAAATCTGCGGATCTAACAATTTCTCACCGGATTTCGAGCAAATGTACTTGGAAAATATCACCAAAAAATAGTCATTTCGTAGAATGTTTAGACTACGACAAAAAAAACTTTTGTATTCCAAAAATAAATATACTTGTTACAATCCAAATTGTCGGCCTTATACAGAACCTTTTCAGTGCTTTATCAATCAACCTCTTGGGCACTATTTTGGCTTAGTCAACCTCCTTACCTGCCTATAGATATTCATTTACAAATAAAGGTTCCAACAACCTCCGTACCTGCCTATACATACCCATTTGCAAAACATTCCATCAAAAAAAAGAAACTATACAATTAAGGATTTACAACTTAAATTCCATTGCTTCCACTTCTTCTCCCTCGATGTGTTCATAAAAACTCACTGCCCCCACATGCAGGGAAAGGGCCTCTTTGGATAGGTCATCCACTTTGACGTTCAATTATTTAAGAATGTGATGAAAGGACAACCATTCAAAACTCTAGAAATGCAGATTGATATCTCTCATGATTGAAGCTAGTCTGATGTCTTGAGCTTCGTTTTTCTGTCTTACCCAATCTATGACTAATTTCAAATCTCCCATAATCTAAAGTTTCCTCACATCCTTCCTTTTTGTTGTTCCTAAAAGAGTCTAGAGAGCTATAAATTTGGCTCTGTTGTTGGATCCATGTCATGGAGCATATATGATGAACAAGTAATGATTGTGGGATATGAACAATATTACCCCGACTCCACATACAAGGGTATGTCCTTGACTTGCTACATCAAAAAATCCCCAAGGCACCACATAATCAATAGAGGGCATTAATAATACCTGTGGATTTTTCTCCTTCGGGGTGTATTTAAATTCTACTGCTTGGTTTAGAGTGATAGCTGTTGATACTTTTGGTAGGACTAGCTTGCCTTTAAAAATGTAATTTTTTTGGGCCCACCAAATGTTGGAGACAAGCAAACTAGGGAGACCTACATAAAGCTTAACTGATCTATATTGAATCTATTCCTTGAAACAATCCTCTAGGTTGTCCTTATTCAAAGCAAATTTGGCCTTCAAATTGTCCTTCACCTGCTTCATCACCTAGACTGTATATGGACAAGAAACGAATAAGTGAGTGATAGATTCCAAATCATTTTTACATAAAGGACACTGGTTGGGCCCACACCAGCCTATTTTTAAAATTTTGTCCCACATGAAGAGCTTATTGTTAAGGGAAAGCCATAGAGTTTTTTTGCATCTTGGTGGTGCTTTGATTTTCGAAATCAAATCCCACCACCGCTTCTTGGGTCCTTCAAATATGCCCTCATGCCAAGATTTATAACCTATTTTTGATGTAAAGGATCTATTTTTTGGGTTTTTGAACCAAGCCAGGGAGTCGTTAGTGTTCTCTTCTAAATAGATGATATTTTCAAAGAGTTTACCTACGTAGCCTTCCCATTCCTTGGCTAGGTTTCTTTCCAGGCCTAGTGTCGTTGCATAGATCCAACCACTTCGTCCCATGACCTATGGGAGACTTGTGCACGCGTCTACTATAACCTGAATATCTCTATATCTCAATATACAAATTAAAGAATTTGAAAGCGTAAAAGAGTTCCCTACTGTTATACCAAAATTTGCCACACCATTTGCATTGTGAGATGGCTTAGTCCTTGTCCATGAATTGCAAGCTTAAATCCCAAATTCCCTCATCAAAGTCACTTAAAAAACAATGCACGGATGCCCTAAAAAAGTTTACAACCTATGGATGCCCTAAAAAAATGTGAAAAATAAAATAATTCCACATTTTTAGGTGGGGTTTTCGGTTGGGCTCGTTTCCCAATCTCCCTGAGTCCGTACCAAATGAAATTCAACCTCCTTAACTTCTTGAAAATGTTATAAAGACACCTTTGGGGGCATGGATGTGGAGGACAAACTAGGTGCAAAGTTATACTGAAGAAATTGCAAGTTTTCCTATTCCCCTCCATCCTCTGAGTAGCATCCCTGTAACCTGAAACCCTTGTTCTATCTTTCCATCCTTTTCATTATATGGCCGTAAGGTGTGTTCTTATCCTTATTGGGTCATCCTAGGAAGGGCAATCTTGTTGAGTGATGCTTGAAGGACATTTTGGAGGAACTTGGGTGGTTGGTTTCGAGGCAGTGCCGATGGTTGGAGTTAGGTCGTAACCACTTCTTTTACCATTGCTAATAAATAGTTCTCTTTTCCCCATACTTGCATAGTATTGATTCAATGTGTTTATATATGTATAATCATTCTTCATATTTGAATCTATCTATTAGTTACTTGTATGATTTTATGATATAACTACCTTGTTGCAACACTTTCTTGATATTCTTTTGTAGGTTAACTCAAGCAGGAGTCAAGAGTAGTACCAGGTTTGAGAGCAAGGAACAACATCGAACATAAGGATACAAGGTGTGAAACGTTCTTCCCTCCTTGATAAAGTAGTTATTTCATTACAAGTCTTGTGTGCGGGTTAGGGTTCTGTCTTTCACTTGGTCAATCTCTTCTGTGACATGACCCAAAGTCATGGAGGAAAAATCCCATAACAGAATTGGCGACCATATTGGGGATTCTCCTTGTTTGGGTCAATTTTAGGGTTTCTCTGGTTGTCTTAGGTTTTTGCATTTTTTTCCCGTTTTTGGGCTTTATTTTCAGAGCTTTCCCACCTAGGAACTTTTCCAAAAGGTTTTGCAAGCCATTTCTCTGCGTTGAATTTTATTTTTCAAGCCTAAATGATTTATCCGCGCTTTTTCCTTTTGTGAGTTTCAGATATCCATGAGTTGCACTTGTATGACCCACATATATCCATGAGTTGCACTTGTATGACCCACATATATCTGCGAGTCATAGTCTACACAGTCGTAGACCTGTGTATTTGTCTTGAATTTTTGAGAATTTTGCTCATAATTTGTTGGATTAAGTTGGTTCTTCAGTGTTCATTGAGCCTCCTGAGTTGTTTTATGCTCTGGATTGTTAATTAACGTTTGTGAAAACTCTCACTTTATTTCAAAAGTTCTTGCTTGCTTGTAAGCTAGTCTTTGAAGTTTTTTAGGTTGTTAAGGTCAGTTGAAGGGTCAATGGTATATCTAGGTGGATTTCCAGGTTGATTGTTGTTCCAGTGGTTAGATACTATTTTGTTTCTTCTTGTTTTCCTCCCCCCCTTCGTTTTTAAAAAGAAAAAGGAAATTTGCCTTGTTAGTTGCATTTTCATTTCTTTTTAACAAAAAAACAAAAATAGCTTGGTTGCTAGTTTTCTTTTCTTGTTTCCTTTGCCTACAAATTCATTATGAAAATAAATTGTGTGCTGGCACTCAGGCCTTCATACTTGCTGCTTGTTTTGATAGTTAATGATTTCGGTCAAAGTTAGCCTTTGTAAAAAGAAAAGTAGTTTAGTGTATCAATTTCTTTCTCTCTATTTTGCATGATTGTTTACAAAGCATTCTAGGGATGTAGTGCAAAGTAGTTTAAAGATCTTGCATACAGTCAAATGTATATTGCTTTCATTTGCAAAAATACAAAAGACAAGAGTTTGTTTTCCTGAAGCATTGTTTAGCACTTCTTATTTTTAGTGAAGAAACCACATTCAATTTTACTTTATGTTCTTAAAGTGTTTTCTCTGAGTTCGTCAAAACATCACAAAAGTTTCATCCGTACCTTATGAGTAACGAAAATCCCCATAAAATGAACGCTTACTAAAATTTATTAGAAATTTTCATTTTGTAGGGTGAACAAACTAGTTATAAGTTAGGGCCTTGGTTTAGATTGGAGAGTAAATTTTTCCAAGGCCACAAAACAAACATAGGAGTCTGAGCTAGGGAGAGCCTAAATCCATCTGTCGTATAAGTATAGCCGAGAGCCTCCTCTAACACAGGAGCTAAACACAAGGTTGCGTGAAGGAGAGCCGAGGAGAGATCCCTATGGAACTTAAATGAGCGTAGTGGAGAGATCGTATATTGGGGGTTTCATTAGTGCCCATACCTCCGTGAGAGGCGGTGCTTTTGAGGCTTCAGACTTAGCCACCCTCCTCATACGTTCGATCTCGACTATCCAATGTACCCCCTAGACGTTGACTGCAAGTTGGTGACCTTAGTGGCCATTCCTAGAGATCTCAGAGGTGACTACAGGGGTTTACCATGGTACCCGGGGTGGATTTCACATCACACTTTTCAGTACTACTGGAGGGTACCTCGCGAAGTGTGGGTACTTGCACCAGATGAGGTTGGTTAGTGGAGGTCGAGATAACCACTTCTCATTCCTTCGTATGTTGGTCCATGGGACTTAATCAACCTGTGCCTCTGTCCAGAAGGTCCTTACCCTACCTTGTGACTGTTGCAATCTCATGACCTAATCCACTCGAGTCAGGATATTAGCAAGGTCATTTATGTCTGTTGTTGTTGTATAGGTTTTTTCTAGTGGTGTGCTTAAACGATCGTAGACTTGTTTAGGTAGGTGGGTATGTGGTCGTGTTGGGCCCCAACAACTCCCGTTAAATTTTGTTCGAAATTTAAAGGGTCCCCATTTGAAATTTTGTAAGCTCTGCTTTCGATTGCTTTTGATTTGTTTTGAATTAGATGATTTGTTGATTTCCTTTCTGTGGTGTGCTTTTATCTTTTCTTTAACTTATCTTGCGTGAGATGAGGATTTGGCAACTTGGGTTATTTGCGCCTTTTTGAGTATTTCCCTCCTCGCTTATTCAACATCGCTTGAATGATCATCATGCCTCGATTCATGTAAGTTGGATTACCTTAGTTTTTTGACAGTTTCACCAACATTTGATTTTGGTGCATTAATGAATTAATTAGGAGTTTTGGTGGAATGAATTTATTCATTTAAGAGTTATATTTTGAGATAAATAATCAACGCCTTAGAAAAGTATATGTCAAAGAATAAAATCAAGTCAATGGTTTTAAGATTTGCATGATGCTTTATTTTTAGGGATCGTTAAAAGTTGTTTAAAAGTCATGCATTTTCAAAATTTTCTTTTCTTTGGAAATTCAAAACAATTCAATTTAAGGTTTGCTTATATGTTATTCGATTTGCGCCTTAAAAGAACACATGTTAAGGGATGAACGCGAGCTAACAATTTTTAATTTGAATATTACATCATATTTTACGAGCATCAATTTTTCGTTAAAAAAAAATCATTCTATGCTTGTAATTTTTATTCTTTATATGTTGAAATGATTCAATTGAAAGCTTATTCACACCTAAGTCAATTCACACCTTCGAAGAGTATTTGTTGAAGAGTTGAAGCAAGCTAATAGTTTTGGGTTTTTCACAATGCATCATGTTTAAAAGCTTTAAATTATTATGTGTTTATTAGAAATCTCTACTCTTGACTCAATCAAGGTTTTATCACATGCATTTGTTTCACACTTTGGAGGAACAAAAATGATTAATTTTACATGACTACTAAGCTTTCTTAAGATGTAATCTAACGACTTATCTTGAGGGATTTTACACTTGAAGCAAAATACTCGATATTTTGAACCTTTGTCAATACAACCATCTTAAATTGTGTAGAAGATTAATTGGTTGACTATATAATAACATCTCATGGTTTTGATGTAGGGACACATGGTTTAATTTTTGGATGGCCCAAAAAAACACTTTCACGCAAATGAACCAATCACACGTACACAATTATTTTTGACTAATCATGGATAGAAGAGGTATGCAAAATTCGAGTTGCACACTAGGTCATGGGGCGTTGGTTAAACGTTTTATTTTGGGGTTTTTTAGACCATGTAAATCTAGACAAAATCACTATTTTCTGTTGTTTAAATTGTATTTCTGAATATATAAATAGATTCAGAGCGCTGAAAAACCCCCGAAGCATTTGGATTATACAAACTTTTTTTCCACAGAAAAATTTCACTTCATATTTATAGAAAATATAAACTGGTCTTTACAAAGAGTTCCCAAAATGACATTCAAAACTCCACATCGACAGTCATGGTTACATAACCATCAAGGAGAATCATAAAAACTATAATTCCCCAATAAAGGTGCAAATACCGCGACATGTATCAACACATTTCAGATGCATCAATGTATATCCCATCCGATGAAACATATTCAAAACAAAAATTAACTGACAGGCCATACAAGGCAGACAAAAAGAAAGTTCTAAAGTAGCCCTGTTCAAAAGACTCAGAGCTAGCACAAAGCAAAAAAAACACATTGAGAATCTAATAAAGATCAAGTGTCAATTTAGGACCCTCATGTCCCTCAATACACTGGTAATAGTAGATCTTCCCTAAATCCTTGTGAAGAGCATGCTTGGAGAGATTGTCTGCCACTTCATTATCTTCTCTATAAACATGCGCAAAAGTGATAGATTGGAACAAGTTGATTAGACTCTTAATTCTAAGCTTCCAACAATCCAATGAAACAACTTGGAGGCGACCTTTATCACTCAGCCAGTCTATAATGACCTTCGAGTAACCTTGAACATGGATGGTGCGAATGGAGAGTTGGGAAGCTAAAGTGAGGAGAGCCCAAGCTCCCAAACATTCTTCTCTAGTATTCGTCCCCCATCCACAGTTAAGTAGCCATTTAATACAACACTGATCATCGAACTTAATTATGCCACCTACACCACTATTATGTCCCAAGGACGTCGCCGCTCCATCAAACCAGTCGGTCGTTCCACCCAAAGGAAAGATGCAATGCCTCTTTCTCCGGACAACAGATACTGGTTTCTCAATATGGTCCTTTGTGGCTTCCAATACCCGATGCACCACCCTTTGGACATTTGGATGTTGATCTTCAAATATCGCCATGTTTCTTTCCTGCCAAATGCACCAGCAAGTAAAAGCCGACAACGTTGGATAAAATGTGTTTTGTTTATGCCAAATGTTTAAACAATCTGCTAAAGAGCTACCTGTCCAAGTGCCCAATAGGTTTTTATTTAGGATAATCTTCCCCCAAATAGCCAAAGTAAAATTGCAGTCCACCAACAAGTGAGTGGTATTCTCACAATCTTTTTTGCAAAGGATGCAGAAGCTGAGACCTATAAAACCTCTACATTGGAGTGCCTCCCATGTAAGGATCCTGTTCTCAACCGCCAACCAGGTGAAAATTAAGATTTTTAGGGGGCAATCCTAGGACCAAAATGCCTTTCTCCATCCACGGATAGTGTGACCCCACTTCAGTTTTTCCACTGCCCAATAAACATTTTTGATCGAGATAATGCCAGTCTAGTCACCACCGGTCCAGATCAGAGCATCTGGTCTGTCTAGAAGGAGAATCCTGGAGTTAATTATCCCACATATGAAGTTTTTCCATTCAACAAGTAAGGCCCCCCCTAGGTTCAAAGCCTCTCCAGAGAGCCAGTTTGTTGCCACCAACCTCTCATGAGGATTCGTAGTAGCCTGGTGAAGATAGTAGACTCCTTTCTGATTTAATGCTTGAATACGATCTTTAAACATAATTGTTGATAGCCCCAAACCCAGTATGTGGTCCCTTCCAATCAAAATGGATTGACCCGATTGCGACCGCCAAGCTATCCAATGCATAAGGAGATGAAAGGATTTTAAAAGGTAGGACCAAGACTGAGAACCCCTGATCAAGGATGTGTTGACAGTACGAAACCATCTCTCCACAGAAACAGACAATAGGTATTTAGATTTTAAAACCCTGTGCCAAAGTCCATCATGCATCAAAGCCCTCCAAAGGGTATTGGCAGCCATCACTCTGCTGAAACAAAGAAGGTTCCTCAAGCCCCAACCTCCAAATAGTTTTGGGCGGGCTATAATGTTCCAGTTGCAAAGATGGAAGCTCTTTTTCTTCTTGCATCCTGTCCAAAGGAAACCGAAAATAAGCTGACGAATCCTTTGACGGATCATGGCAGGAATATTCGACAAGGCCAACCAGTACACCAGTTGACTGTCGAGGACAACTTTGATCAGCACTAATCGACCCCTAATGGGCAACCACCGATTACACCTATGTCTAATCCTCTTCTCATACTTTTCTAAAAGCCAAAGCCAATCATCTGTTTTGTACCTGCCCATCTTCAAGTAATACCCAAGATACTTGAAACCAAAAGATAGATCCATAAAATTTTAATGATAGAAGGATTTGAGAGCATCAAGTACCTGAAGGCTAACACCGAAATGCAAGAAGGTAGTTTTTTGTGGATTTATTTGCAGGCCGGATGCACTACAAAACAATGATAGGACTTTGTTAATCTCCTTCCATTCATCAATGGAATCTCTAGTCATAATAAGAACATCATCTGCAAACAAAAGATGTAAGATATTTATACACCTCAAGACTTTGATACCAGTCAACATACCTTCCTCTTGCCTTCTCTTTAGTGCCAGGCTCAACCCTTCCATAATTAGAATAAACAACAAGGGCGATAAAGGACAACCCTGTCTGAGTCCTCTTCCACTGTAGAAAAAATCTGAGGGCTCACCATTGATTAAAACAACAAATGTCATGGAGGTAATACACCCCATGATCCAGTTTGTCGTTGGCAAGCCAAAACCGCATTGAAGTAAAACCAGCCTGAGAAAATCCCAACTGATTAGGTCATAGGCTTTTTAAAAATCTATCTTGAGAATTAATGCCAAGAGCTTTTTCTCTCTGATGCTACGAAGGCACTCTTGAGCAGTTCCAATGGCATCAATGATTTGTCTTCCTTTCAAGAAGCCAAATTGCTCCTCAGATAGTGCACGTGAAAGGATTGGTCTAATTCTTTTGGCGATGATCTTAGAGATAATCTTATAGTAAAGATTGCACAAAGAAATTAGGCAGAAGTCTCCAAAAGAAGCAGGTCCATTAACCTTGGGAATGAGCGCAATGAAGGTCGAATTAAGAGATCTAATTACCTCACCCTTTTGGCGCGCTTCTTCAATAGCTGCCAACAAATCATTAGCTACCAGTTCGGAAAAGGAAATGTAGAATTCCACAGTCCACTCGTCAGGGCCCCAACTCTTTTCTTTGGCCATGCCTTTTAAAACATCCATAACTTCTTCTTTTGTAACAACAATTTCAATAGTGTTGATGTCCTCTGCTGTGACCAATCTAGGGTACATCCTAACTAATTCAACTTGATCAACTATCGAAATCCGATCTGATGCTTTGTAAAAAGAACTAAAGTGTTTCATTGCTTCTCTTTTGATATCTTCCTGGCCAAGATGAACTTGGCCCTCATCATCCTTTATCTCCCACATATGTTTTTTATTGTGTCCGTGGCTTGCAAAATTGTGGTAGTACTTAGCATTTTTGTCCCCGTACTTAATCCATGTGGCCCTTCTTTTTTGGCGCCAGCGTTCCTCTTCCTCCATCAATAGTTTATTTCGATCAGATTCACATTGTTTCAATAGAGTATCTCGATCCGAGTTAAGCCCATTGTCCAGACTTTTTTGAAAAAGTCCAACTATTTCAACTTCTAACTTTGCAAGTTGATTTACTCCGAGCTGTTTCTTTTCTATAATCCATTTTTTAACACGGGCTTTTAACGTTATTAACTTAGATACCAGTCTCCACTGGGCACCTTCCTATCTAGTACCTTGATTGTCACACCAAACCGACTTGACTGTACATCTGAATGACTCATCTCAAAGATGTTCACGATTAAATTTGTAGGGATAAGCAACCCTCTTTTGTCCATATTCCAATTGTAAAATAACTGGTGCATGATCTGAGATGAAGGGGAATTCAACCCACGTTCTGTACCTAACTGTGTCTCCCAGAAGAGATGATGAAACAAAAATCCTGTCCAAATGCTTTAATATCCGCTGCCCCTTGCTTCTGCCATTGCGCCAAGTTGGCACCAGTTCCGCGGGATGAATGTCCACTAAAAGATTTTTTGCAAACAAATCCTTAAAGAAACCTGCTAAAGGATCCATAAAAGCCCCGACACCCTAAACTTCCGTAGAGCTGGTAGTAAAGTTTAGATCCCCTGCTAAAATGAGTGCCTTCAAGGATAAAAGGCCTTTAGCATCCACTTTTTCCCAAAAGGATCTGCGCTCCGAACACAACCCATAAACATTAATGAGGGAAATCCTTTTATTATTTGGAAGATGTATACCTGTGAGTAGGATTCCACCAATGAGTGTGCCCGATAAATCACCTTTTGTAGAAGCATCCATGTCTACAGTGTAGTTGTCCATGCCAGCTATTTCTTCGTCACTCATATACAGATCCGAAGGATGTTCTTCCACAGTCTCCCGACCTATCAACCCCGAACCAGTTTGGTTAGTCTATCATGAGATGTCCCATTGACGACAATGTGAACACCTGAAAGGTATAAAGGTATCCCTAAGTAGTCCAGTTTTTGAAGCATTATCTGTCCGCGCCATTCCAATTCCAAAGTCTCTTTAGCCTGGCGTGGATTTCAAGCTCCACCAAAACCCGCGCCATGCGCTTATCCTGGGAGCTTTAGACCCTTCTCATCAACCATTAGAAAGAGACCGAGTAAATTACCAATAGCTCTCAGTGCTATCTTATTCCACAGATTAAGTGGGAGTCCCGGGAGCAAGACCCAAATATGGCGGTGACTAAAATAGTCCGTAGCTGGATTGAAACCAGTACACCACCTTTTTAACGTTATGCTGCCTCCCTCAATGGCCCAAAAACTAGACATAATAAGGTCAGCATCTTCCGGAGACTTAAAGTTCAACCCAAACCAACCAAAAAGGAAGAGTCCAAAGTTTCGGCACATAGCCAAGTGTAAACCAGTGTGTGTGCATCCACTCATTAAAAGAGATAGAACTCCTTGATTTGTACGCAAAATGTCATATTAACGCACAAAGCGATAGTTGGAACATTTCTTCAAGTCCAACATCCATCCCAATCACCAGGCGACGTCGCTGCTTCTTGGGTTTCCAGGCTTTCCCCACTTTTTTCCTCTGTGTACCCTTCACACTTGAATATTTGTAGGGCGAAGGTACTGGTAAGTTATCCTCCTTTAGCTCCCCCAGATGAGTGTTAGACCCCGACCTGAAATCAACAAAATCTACCCTGTTATTAGGCTCCCTCCTAGAAAGCTCATCATGCAAACCATCACTAGACTGTAAAAACGAAAAAGAACAACGAACAACCGGTGTAGTCTTTGCCGTCACCTTTGTGGTGGCCGAGGATGGTAGCTGAGAATCATTAACTACATGAGTTAATGAATCATTTAAGTGCTTATCACCACGTAAACCTCTACACAGATTATCTACAGTGTTAAACAAGCCTTCACGCTCCCACAACTCCTCGTCTGCAGTGCCCATTAGGGCACTAATCTCCAAGGACATGATCTAGAGTGGGTCGTCCAATAAAAAATCACTGGCAGCACCTGGCCTAGTCAACTCCTTGGCAGTGGGCCAGGTTAAACAAGCCTTCACGCTCCCACAACTCCTCGTCTGCAGTGCCCATTAGGGCACTAATATCCAAGGACATGATCTAGAATGGGTCATCCAATAAAAAAATCACTGGCAACACCTGGCCTACTCAACTCCTTCGCAGTGGGC
>ML835303.1:53212-79057 GCA_009831015.1 Picea engelmannii | reverse complement strand
CAGATCTAGATTTACTTGGGCTTATTTTATAAGGAAAAAGAGTGATGTATTTGAATATTTTAAGGAGTTTAAAACTATGGTGGAAAAACAGACAGGCAAATGCATCAAGATTCTAAGATCTGATCAAGGTGGAGAATATACCTTAGGAGCTTTTGATAGCTACTGCAAGAACAATGGGATCATTCAACAATTCACTGTGTCTCATACACCACATCAAAATGGTGTAGCTGAAAGGAAGAACAGGACATTAGTGGAATGTGCTCGCAACATGTTGAAAGGTAAAAACATTTCTAATGGTTTTTGGGTAGAAGCCATTAACATTGCTGTTTACTTAAAGAATAGAAGTCCATCTAAGATTCTAGATTCAAAAACACCTTTTGAAGTTCTTCATGGTTATAAACCTGAGGTTGGTCATTTAAAAATATTTGGTTCAAAGGCATTTGCTCATATTCCCAAAGATGAGAGAAGAACACTGCATGCAAAATCTGTTAAGTGTATATTCATTGGTTATTGTGATGATAATAAGGCAGACAAGTTGTTTGATATTAGTACCCATAAGTTGATTGCAAGCAGAGATGCGATTTTTCATGAGAATACAGATGATGAAATAAGTAAAAATGATGTTTGGTATACTCCTTATGACAATGATGCTCATGCAAAAGTTGAGATAGATGATGAACAAGAACAGGTACAAGAACATGAACATGTACAGGAACAAAGTGGAAGCAACATGGATACTATAGACACTCTTGAGTCACTCAGAAAGGATCTTACGCCACAGAGCAGAAGAAATGAAAGTGGTGGAACTCAAAGGAAGTCATCACGAACAATTCAGGTACCTTCTAGGTATAAAGATTATGCATTGATGACACAAGTAATGAATGTTGTGGAACCTGTTACTTATGAACAAGCTAAAGATCATAAGGAATGGAAAAATGCAATGAATGAAGAATATGAATCGATAATGAAGAATGAAACATGGGAATTAACAAAACTTCCTAAAAACAAAGTTCCCATAGGATGTGAATGGTTGTATAAAACCAAATTTAATGCAAATGGAAGTATTGACAAATACAAGGCTATATTAGTTGCAAAAGGGTATTCACAAAAGGAAGGAATTGATTATGAGGACACTTTTGCACCTGTAGCTAAGTTAAATACAATTAGAGTCATGATTGCATTAGCTACACAACACAATTGGAAAATACATCAGTTAGATGTTAAATCTGCATTTCTGAATGGTGATTTAAAAGAAGAAGTTTATTTGGTTAAGTCTGAAGGATTTATAAAGAAAGGACAAGAGGATCTTGTGTGTAAACTAAAGAAAGCTCTATATGGTTTAAAACAAGCACCCAAATCTTGGTATATCAAAATTGATTCATTCTTTGCTCAGAAAGGTTTTGTGAAAAGCAAAAATGATCCTAATTTATATGTCAAAAAGGATGAAAATGGGAATGTTGCTTTGGTATCTTTATATGTTGATGATTTGATTATAACAGACAATGCTTCTCACTTGATTGAAGATATTAAAATTCAATTATCATAGATGTTTGAAATGAAGGATCTTGGTGAAATACATTATTGTTTAGGTCTGGAAATATGGAGAGAAGATGGTAAAACAATGGTCACTCAAAGTAAATACACAAGGGAAATACTGGAAATATTCAATATGAATGAATGCAAGGTAGTGTCAACACCTTTAGAACATAACACAAAGTTATCTAGTGTTGATGAAACTAAAGAAGCAAATGGTACTCTGTATTGCCAGTTGGTGGGAAGTTTGAACTATCTCACTACTACCAGACTAGACATAGCATATTCAGTCAACATCCTTAGTCAGTTCATGGCTAAGCCACTTGAAAGCCACTGGGTAACTGCAAAGAAAGTCCTTCGATATCTAAAAGGAACTGTTAATTTTGGTATTATGTATACTGATAATTGTGATGTTCAGTTGGCAGGTTACTCTAATTCAGATTGGGCCGGAAATCCCGATGACAGGAAATCAACTTCAGGATATGCATTCAACATTGGTACAGGGGTCGTGTCTTGGAGCAGTAAGAAACAACCAACTGTTTCTTTATCATCAACAGAAGCTGAATACAAAGCTCTATGTAATGCTACATGTGAAGTTGTTTGGTTAAGGAGAATTCTTGAAGATATTGGCAATAAGCAAATGAAGCATACTGTTCTCAATTGTGACAATCAAAGTTCTATTAAATTGGCACACAACCCAATTTATCATGCTAGAACAAAGCATATTGAAATCCAACATCATTTTGTAAGAGAAAAGATACAAGAGAAGGAAATTGACTTGACCCATTGTAATACCATTGAGAATGTGGCTGACATATTTACCAAGCCTCTTGGAAAGATGAGTTTTGAAGAATGTAGGAAACAGTTAGGTGTGGTAGAGAATCCATTTCTCCATTAAGGGGAAGAGTTGGAATAATAATGTTAAAATGCTAAAATTAGAATTCTGATAGATTGTTAGGATACGTGTAAGTAAAGATCCATTTTGATCCTATTTCTAAGGAGTTAGTTAACAGCTCTCAGAGCTTATAAATGTAATCCTTTCTGATTAATGTATGTGTTGAGTTGAATCGTGAGTTCTATCTCACTTTCTAATTTGGACAACTTGGGTGCGCTCAGAACTGAGTAACAAATTTCGTAAGTGATTTCTGTTCAAATGAAGAAGAATCTGGAAAATCTAAAATATGGGTTTTGTTCAAAACATCCCCAATTAGGATTTGTATTGTTCAAGAGGATTTTCTCCAAAAGTGCAAGGTCTGGGAGATATATGTGGTTCTTTCAATGGTATGTTTTTGGTTGCAGACATTGACCAACGATGGCTAGATTGAGCAACCAATTAGCAAAACATATAAAATCAAGCTATGTTCAGATGCTTCCATGCCAAATAAACCTTGTGTGATCAGATCTTCATCCTGCAAGCAGATGGTTCCATGCCAAATAAACCCCGTGTGATCAGATCTTCATCCAAGAATGTATTAAAGACAATCTTCTCTACATTAATGAGGATTTGGCAAACCATTTTTGGAGAAATTTGTTCAAATTCGCCCTTGATCTTTCTAGTATAAATATTAGGGTTGAAGATAGGTCTAGGGAGCAGTGGGTGGAGTACACATGAAAATAATTGTATTTATTTTCTGAACTCTATTTTCATTTGTAAATTGTGTTTTTTTGAAGAAGTAGAGAGTTGGAAACGCTGCCTACGAAGAGTAGGAATGATGAAGATATGGTAAACCTTACTTTTGTGAAAGAACGAAAATGTTTTGTTCTCGAAGACCTATTTGTAAGTCTTGTTTTGAATGTTTTTAATACATGGTTTGCAGGAGCCTATTTTATCTAAATGTTTATTATCTCTACTCCACTTAAGATCATTTCAAATAGTATTTTATTTAAATGTTCATTACTTCTATTGCACTTAAAATAATTTCAAATAGGATTTCGATTCTGTTTCAGATCTTATTTTGAAATTCATATTACTTATTAATCTTTAAATCGTCATTTGAAGATTAATGCTTAAATTGCCAATTTATTATTCCAACTTACATTAATTCTTCGAAGATAAATGAAAAATGATATGTGTTAACTCCGTTGATTGAAATTATTTATAGTTTTCATATATTTGATTGGTTGTATGTTAGTTTCATTACATGGAATGTTTTTCATATATTGAAACTCATATGTAATCAATTTTTTTAAGGAAGATTTGATGTTATCATTGTTTCTCTTTCGCATAAATAGAAAATAGTTGAACCTTGCTTGATTGTGCTTCAACAAACTTATTAAAATTTCGCATTTTATGTTGTTTGTTAGCGAGATGACTCTTTCCTATAGATGACAAAGGCCAATTATATCAAAGGTGAAAGTTGATTCAATCATTAGATTCAGTCTATCCTTATGATCAAGATAGTTGTTTGTGTTTTCTTAGATATACTCTTAGTGTGATATCATCGTGTTTTTTTCAAATTTAAATATACATCATTCATCATAGGTTCGACCAAACTGCTGTGATCATTCGGTCTACCTCAACTTATTTGCATTTAAAATTGCCTTTTCTTTATTTGATTGTAAAATAGAATAGAGGCTATTATATTAGTTTTGCACTATTTTGCCTGAGATTTAGTTCTAAAAAGTTCTTGAAAAGTCTTTATTTTCCAAGGTTCTTGAAATCTTATAACTTTTGTATAATTTGTAAAATTGGTAAATCTTGTATATGGTAGTTAATGATTTGTTTTAATGATCATTGTAAATATTAAGATTCCTTAGTTCTAGATATCAGTAACTAGGGCCCTTAGGGAAACTTGTTTCAAATCTCCTTCTTTAGTAGAGGAGATTCCATCATCTACTAACAGAGTCGTAAAACCCATCAGGGAAAACCACACCAAACGACATGGGTTATGCTCTAAGGACCTTGGACCGGGTTGTTTCCTCTTCGTTGACGAGTGGTCACTTCTGCCCATCAATAGGTCACTCGAGAGTTGACAACTCAAAGTAGCTGACCAACCACCTTGTATATCGAGGAGAATTCAAGGCCTTCCCCTAGAAGAGGAGGTTAGAAACAATTCTCCCCTGCCTCCACTAAGGTGTTGTCTTGATCAATCTAGTGCCTTTGTGTCAACTAGTCTGGTTGAGATCACAACTATGGAGTCCTCAAAGATTGACGCTTCAAAACTAGAGGTTGCAATGGTTGAAAATCTCGGAGCTCAAGAATATGCTCCAGCTTATAACCCTTCGTTAATTGGAACTTCCTCATCACCTATGGTGCAAGTTCCCCCTCCTAGATCAAAATTTATTGATAGTATCCCTCTTCTTTGGGCCACTAATGACGACACTTCGTAAGTTTCTTGGTCAGGAGTCCCTACAACTCCCACTTCGACAATAGTCACCGGTGGGATATTTCCGCCTGTTGTGTCCAATATAACGACTAGTGTGGTTAATTCCACCATAGCCGCCCTGATCAACAACACTGCTCTGTTGGTCGTTGGTTCTACTCCTTCCATGAGTGGAGTCATGTCATTTCCATTGACGTCAAATGATTTTTCAGTCGGTATGCCGTCAATGGGCATGCTCAACGCGTTGGCTAGTTCTCAGTCAATGTCCCAATTTTCTAACATTGGTGTAGGGAGTTTTTCAATTCCCTACCAAGCGATCCCTTAGGGTGGAGGTCACATTCCTCCATCATTTCCATTCGTTGGGAGAGGGGATTTCCTGTCTTATGGTCCTAACCCCTTCAGAGACTGGGGCGTTTCTATGGGTGCCACTAGCATGCCTTCAAATTCCACTCCGTTCACATTACACAGTGGATTCACGAGTAATCCTTTCACCGCATCTGCAATGCCAATAGGGTGCAACCCCTTCTAAGCTCAGTGGAATCCCATACAAGTTTCCTTCCCTTCATAAGGGATTCCATTAGGAGGAAACCCCTTTCTCGGTCAATATAACTCCATGCAAGGACTAGTTCCTTCACAAGGTGGTTCAACAGGGGGAAACCCTGTTCTTCCATTTGAGAATCAGATGTGTGGATGCTATCCTCCATTTAACTAGATCCAACAAGGTTTTACCCAAATCTTTGGTCCATCAACAAACTCTTACAGGAAACTTGGTGTCAGTTACAATCCAGGACCCTCTTTTCAAGATGCTAATCAGTCGATGCTGTATCCCAAGCTACCTTTTTTGGAAACTCTTCATTTTACAGACTTGTCTAAGTTGATGAATGACCCATTTCTTCATGACCCCAGTTGGCATATAGTTCCCACAAAACTTCCATCGGACATCCTGAAGTTCGAAGGGAAAAGTGGTGAAGATCCACAAGACCACGTAACAACGTTTCACTTATGGTGCTTGTCCAACTCTTTAAATGATGACTCGATTTGGTTACTTTTATTCCAGTGTACCCTCACTGGGGTCACCACGAAATGGTATATAGAACTGGAAAGGTTAAAGTATGTGATGTTTGGCAACCTTGCCATGGTTTTTCTCAACCACTTCCAACTCCCTTTCTGATACGACGCCGATACATAGCTTTTGGCCAAATTTGAACAAGACAACACTACACACATTTTCGATCATATTCGGGAATGGAGGAGACAAAAGAGCTTGATTAAAGCCACGGTTCCACCAAAATTTCTCTTAGAACGGTTTTTGAAGTCATTACTTCCTTACATTTCTAAGGATGTATCCACTTCAGGGGTGTTTTCAGAAGAGCATGCAATATTTAGGGCACAACAACTGGAATTGATTTACTCTCAATCAGAAATGCTCTATGATATTATGTCTAACGTGCTTCAGTAAATCCTCAACTTAGAAAAACCGAAGTCGGGACCAAATGCTGATGGCATGGTTGGTTCCTCTAAAAGCAAAGCCACATATATGGTCTCTAACTAGATGCAGTAGTTGTCAATTCAACATACTGCAGTCAGTTTGACCTCTGGCTCGACCACCCCCACAACCCAGTCCTCGGATGTACACACTGTGCAGTCAAAGACTCAGAAGGGTCCTCAATAGACTGGAGAGAAAAAGAAAGGCAAAGGAAAGAAGGGTAGTGGGGGAAACAAAAAAAAAACCTAATAAGAATGGTGAAGGGGAAAATAGTGAAAAGAAAAAAGTGAAGTTCCCATGCAATCTTTGTGGGAATGATCAGCTCACTCATTGATGCATGAAGATGGAAGAGGCCCAACACTTAATAAAGTTGCAAAAACAACAACAACCTGCTATATTGAAAAATCCATTTCTGCAAGGAAAAAATATGCAGGTTGGTGTTAAATTTAATGTTGTTATTAGGTTATTTACAATTTACTTGAGCATTCAATGCATTTCCAGAACAACAACATAAAGAGGATCAATGAAAGAAACACAATCACAAGGTACACAACATTTTATCCTAGGAAACCCTCATGGGGGAGAAAACCCAACAAAAACTTCCTCAATAATAGATTGCTAATATAATGCCAAGACTAAGACCAAACCACCAAGAATAATCTAAGACTGAGCATGCGCCTCTCTTCTCCTTCTTGTAACTGCATCTTCCTTCAAAAGATGTGCACTGGAAGTGTGAGTGAGTGAGTGAACAAATGAGGCACCATCCTCACTTATAAATACTAGTGAGGAGGTGCTAGGGTTATGTCTCTTCACTTAATAGGACCGACTTCTTCCAAGAGTGGTTTAAGCCACTTTATAAACCCTAGGGTCCGACTTTACAAATACCACCATATAAATATTGTTTGACCAATCCAAAAAAGGGGATTCGATCTATAAGATAATAACTCAAATATAATTATAATATCTTTGAAGTTACAATATTTCAACAATTGGCTCTTCCACTTCCAATCTGCAAGGGGGCACTTTTGGTGCACCTTTGCCGAACAAATCTTTCTCATTTGTTAACATGGTCAATTCTTCAAAGTTAAAAGAAGAGGAGGTAGATTTGTCGACCAGATCTCGTGACTATAGTAATCCAAAGTCGACAACAAAAGGCAAAGAGACTTTTGATCCTCAGGGATGTCTTCACATAGAGATACCTGAGAAGGAAACTACGATGCACATACCAAAATGTGTGTACAAAAGAGCATCGAACAACTCTAATGCCAAAGCCACACCCAACTAATCTATTGTTGAGGATTTAGATCAAACATCATGTGCAATGTTTTCTCTTGAGGTGCTTCAAAGTTTCCCCACACAACACACCATGTTTTTATCTATGATCGGAGCGACGAATTTCTAGCCTGCTCACTATGAAGTTTGACGCTACTAATGTAGAGACTCGTCTTCCCTATCATGTATCCTTCCAGATTGACATTGTTTATGTAAAGCACATCATCAGGAGGATTGTTGTTGATGAGAGAGCTTCTACGTTCGTTATGCCTTTGTCCTGCTAGAAAGCTATCGATTCTCCATAACTTACACCTTCTCTGAATTTGTTAGCTGTGTTTGACAGATAATCGTTTAGACCTTATTAGCACATTTGATCAAAAGAAAGGGTAAAGGAAAGAAAATTGACGTAACTTGAGGTTATCCTATCACTGTCACCTCAATAGGTTGCCTCTTTCTATTTAGGGTTAAAGGCCCAGGGGAGATGTCGCCGAGGACTTGGGGGTTTGAGAAGGTAAGGTTAAGTTATCTATTAAAAGGTCCCCTCTCACAAGTCACCACTGATAGGAAAGTTTCTATAAGCTCTGTAGACAAACAAAGATACAACCACTTCCTACTCTACTGAGATTATCTCGAAATAGATCTATCTATTAGAGACAAATACATGTGAGATCAAACACAGATTTGAAAGAAACAGGCCAAGCATATTATATTAAAGAGAACAACAATGAAGAATGCTTACAACCATAGATGTGAGTGTAGCAGCTTCGTCAATCCTTCCTCGCCCGAACCCTTGCTCAAATAGTGCACACACTGAATGCTGATGTTCTGAAAGACACCTTCTTCATGAGATCATAGGTTGGATGCTTCACAATACTTTCTCCCCCCTTTCACCATGAGAAGGCCTGTTTAAATAGGCTTGGAGAGGTCCAACTACTTGAGATATATTTGGGGTAAGTTGAGGATTTTCCTCCTCCAGTTATGGATTTGCCCTAAGATCATGGCTTGAACAAGGATTCGAATCCAATTGTCTTTAGATATTGAGGGGATCTTTCCCACATTCTTCTCAACAAACCAATTTTTGCCTAGAATAGGTAGCACTCACCCAAAAGGGGCATTAGAGCGTTATAGCGCTCCCAAAGAAAAGGAAACCAAGCGATGGTGTTATAATGCTCCCCCAGAAGGGTGGATAGAGTGTTATAACGCTCCCTAACAATGTATAGGGGAGCGCCCCTCCCTAAAACTCAATTTTTAGTGGTCCTTCCAATAGCAAGAGACTTGTATTTCTAGTAGACTGATTCCTTATCTTCATAACTAATCTTTGAGGTGTCCTAAGTGTCCCTGTCATGTTATTGGAGGCATGACATAGGCAAGAAGGTGGTATGATGTCAACAACACTTACACACTTGCAGTCAAGATGCGACACTTGAAATGACGACACTTGCGACACTTGCGAAGTGAGTAATTTTGAGGTGTAACAGTCATCGAGATTTTGCGAGATGCTCTGTCACATGGTATTCAACACCTTCATGTGTTCTTGGACTCTCAGTTGGTTGTGTCACATTTTAATGGTCTATATCCTATTTGTGATCTAGTCTTGTTACGACGGTTCCTTAGGGTATGTCTTCTGGAACGATCATTTGAGTTTATTACCTATTAGCATGTTTCTATGCACGCTAATCTAGTAACTAATGCATATGTTAATTACGTTTTAGATTGGCATTTGTCACATTCATAACATAAGCGCACACATTTTACACATGTAAAAATTTAATCATTTGCAAGTAGAGTATAAAAATAACACACAAAAGATATATATATATATATATATATATATATATGTCCAAAAGAGGTCCATAGTAGAAAATTTGGGCTACTAGCCCCAAATGTCTATAAGTAAAAAATAGTGCTCTCGACATGTAATAACCTAGGCCTGAGGCCAATGAAATCTATCATAGCAAACCACGACATTATCCAAATTCTGGAATAGACTGACCCTCCCACAACATGACGGTACATCCCTATTGGAAGGTCATCTATGGTGGCCATCGATATGGAGCGTGTCGGTGCCTTCAGGTTTCTTCCCAAGCTTCGTAAGGTCCTTACTGCATCATTGCTAGGCTAGGCCTTGCGTTATCTCTCCATTGATGACTATGTCATGGAAAGTCAATTGGTCTCACTGGTGCTCTATCTGCATGTTTGAAAAACACTTGTTAATATTATGGATCTCACCAAAAATACTGGTTTTTCTTCCTTTCTTTTGCATCTATAATATATAATCTAAAACAAAAAATTAAACCAAACAAAATAAAGGTTACATATGCCTTGAATCTCATCACTGGGAGGAATGATGACGTCAAGATCTCTGGAGAAGTCTATCCTAGTATATGGATAATCCTCGATAAAGGGTACTTGGTGTTCCCACCAAGTAAAGAAGTCATCATCACAAGGGTTAAATAATTTCCCTCCTCCTAGATGGGCCAACAACTCAATCCATCATATTATGGCAGGACAAGGTCGTAAATGTCCTCTAACATGAGATTTTAGGATCATCATTGGAACTCTCTCAAAAAGGAATGTGCAAAGAATTCTACCAAACCCAAAATTCTTATACTTTCACAACTTGCAATCAGTGAACTGAGTTTTCATGCACGAGATCATTATGGTGCTCCAGTCAAACATTGTGGGTCGTAAGGACCCAACCCCATGCTGCATTTGTTCTCGAGACACCAAGTGCAAGGAGTTAGATCCCTTAATGTGCACTATAGTATACAATATCACCTTTAGACTCAGGTTGGTGATATTCTTGATGGGAAGTTGTGAGCCCTTTTTCTCTATGCCATTCCTATCAGTTGCTAACCTTGCATTTTTTTCCTTTGCGAATAGACACCTAACCATGGAGGAAACTTTCCATGAGTGTCCTTATCTTGCACATGCTTCCTTTCATTGAGAATAAGTATGTTCCTTGCCCTTTGGAACTAGTTTGCTTGCTCACGACATTCGTTTCCTCCACTGTACTATAACATTCTTTTATTCCTTTTTAGGCTTTAATAATATAAAAAATACAAAAAAATAAAAAAAAACCAAAAAGAGGGGGAAAGTGTCTATCTCTTTTTATTGGCACCAGTCTTGTCGCCCTTGAAAAAAGCACAATATTGAGTCAGTGTCTCAATATTTTGGGTTTAGTATGGCTTTAGGAGACTCTTTCTCATTTTTTAGTATAACCTCCCTAGGTTGGTTATTCTTCCAACCATATGGAGCATTTGTGGATGCCTTCTGTATCACAAATGTATCCCAATTGATAGTCATGCTGCCTAAGTCACATAATGTGTCGTGATTTTGTTCAATGAAGTTTAAGCCTAATTCGACCATTCTGCAATAAGTCCATGACCTTTTAAGTCAGCCTTCCTGAGTCCGTCAAGTTCATCTCATTATCAAAAGTATCTATGTCTCTTACTCATTCTAGTATAGAAGGTCCCCATTGACTTCTTGCTAGCGGGTCTACTCTTATTGACTTCGACACATTAAAATGAGAGTATGACCTAGAGTATCACCTTGGGCCTATTTCCATCATCGATAGGTGACCTTGTGCTCAACACATGACAAACCATTATTGATCGCTGACTAAGCGGTTTCTCTTGTGTTTGATGTCAACAAAAATCATCACACATAGGGATTCATGTGATACCTTGGTTTCCATTTGACCCCATTGGTGGATTCCTCATCTTTGTCAGTAGTCTTCAGTATTGGATACTATTCAAAGAGTCTCTGCCATGCGCTATTCCGTCTGGTGCATGCCATAGTTGTACCTTAGTGTGGTCCTTACAATTTGTTCGTTTGAGTCCTTCCAAATATTTGGCCTTCTGCTACCCCTCATGCTGGATGATGGATGGTGCCTTAATTCCTTCCTTCTAGCGGATCTCTTCCTATCGACTTCAATAGATATTGCTCTGGAATAAGGATCTGGAGTCATATTTGGTACCTTGGGACTTGTAGTCATCAGTGGCAGGTTCCCTCACTATTGATAGTGGGAATACATCAATGTCCCCTGCTGAATATATTCTACTAGGTGTTCAACATCAGTTCATTTATTCACACTTGTTAGATTCTACCATGGTACCTTAATTCCCATTATCATCATTGGTGGGTCATCTCACATTTGTTAACGATATACATCAATGAACGATAATCAAATAGTGTCTCACAATGTTCGACCTCAACACATATATTCACACAATGTAGACTTGTACCATGATAGATCGTTTTGAAGACTTCGGGTGAAGTACGAGCATCACATATTTTTTTCTCCTACCCAACATATATTGTACCACCCCACAAACATTGGTACTTGCACAGGATTAATTTGTTCACACCATTGGTCCCAAATATCCTTTGTTTTTTTATTTTGAGACATAGCTCCACTATGTATCTATTCGTGGCTATGATCTACTTTCACATGGATCCACTGTGTATTCCTCGTGGCCATGCTTGCTACTTCATATATATCACATGGATCCAATGTGTATTGTTCATGGCCATGGACAATAGTCATACTTTGATCTTTATGCCATGGATCCACAATGTACTTCATTTGGCGACCGTGCTTACATCACTCCTAAGCATGGGTATGCCTGACTTGGGAAGAACATACTCTTACTTGATCTCTGCTGATAGTTTCTGTTCTTGGATCAGCTATTCGGGAACCTTCAATGGGATTTACTTCAATGCATCCTCTCCTCTCAGAGTTATAATTTATTTCGACCATCAATTTCCCTTCTGAACTCACACATTAGGGGGCATTTATTATACCACAATTTTCCACACCATTTGCATTGTGAGATGCTTTAGTCCTTGCCCCTAACTTTCAAGCTTAAATCCCAAGTTCCCTCATCAAAGTCACTTAAAAAAAATTTCTTTTTCTTATATCCGCGGGTCACCTTGGTGCAACACGTAGATATCTACAACTTGCTAGTGTACACCCCGTGGATGCCCTCAAAAAATGTGAAAAATAAAATAATTCTACATTTTTAGGTGGGGTTTTTGGTTAGGCTCGTTTCCAACCTCCCTGAGACCATACCAAATGGAATTCAACCTCCTTAAATTATTGAGGATGGTATAAAGACACCTTTGGGGGCATGGATGTGGAGGAAAATATAGGTGCAAAGTTATGATGAAGAAATTGCAAGTCTCCCTATTCCCCTTCATCCTCTAAGTAGCATCCTTGTAACCTGGAACCCTTGTTCCAACTTTCCTTCCTTTTCATTATATGGCCACAAGGTGTGTTCCCATCCTTTAGGGTTATCCTATGAAGGGAAATCTTGCTGAGTGATGCTTGAAGGACCTTTTGGAGGAACCTGGGTGATTTGCTTCGAGGTAGTGCTGACGGTTGGAGTCGAGTCGTAACCACTTATTTTACCGCTGCTAATAAAGAGTTCTATTTTTCCCATACTTGCGTAATAGTAATTCAATGTGTTTATGTATGTCTAATCATTATTCATATTTTAATATATCTATCAGTCACTTGTATGATTTTATGCTATAACTACCTTGTTGCAACACTTTCTTGCTCTTCTTTTGTAGGTTAACTCAAACGGGAGTCAAGAGAAGTACCAAGGTCAAGAGCGAGGAACAACATAGAATAGAAGGATACAAGGTGTGAAAATTTCTTCCCTCTTTGATAAAGTAGTTATTTCATTACAAGTCTTGTGTGCAGGTTAGGGTTATGTCATTCACTTGGTCAATCTCTACTGTGACATGACCCAAAGTCACAAGGGAAAAATCCCATAACACCTGCTCCTAGCCAGGGATATTCTCCCAATCTTATTCTCTTCCCATTTTTGACTTTCCAAGTGGTCTAGGATCCTACCAGTAGAAAGGATTGTACTAGCACCTTCCGAACAATAGAGCCCTTGGAATATTTCAACAGGAATCGAAATCAATCAACCACTGATAGGTTGTCAAATTAATTGGAACTCATAACCTGGTACCAAAGATAATTTCCTTGGGTCAACCTCCAAATATTTCTCCCTGCTAGGGCCTTGGAAAAATAAATAATTTTCTTGAGGCCCCAACCCCCTAGCTCTTTTGGTTGAGATAACATTGACCACTTGGCTAGATAAATCCTTCCTAATTTCTTGTGTCTCGACCAAATATATTGGAATCTTAGCTTTCTGATCTTGTTTAAGATCCATTTGGGAATAGCGACAATGGAGTTCTAGTAGATTGGGATGCTTTCCAATACTGCCTTCAAGACGACAAGTCTACCCCCTCTTGAGAGTAGCATGTTGACCCAGAGTAGGATCCTGGCTTCTATCTTTCTTATAAGCCAGCCCTAGTCCACATGTCTATAACAATCAATTTTTAAAAAGAAACCCAAATATTTAAATCCCTCATCCAAATTCTTTCTGGGTGGAAAAATGATGTTCCCGAAAACGCCTAAGTCCTCGGTCGAACAATTGTTTAAAAGCAGAAATGAATTTCCCAGGTTGAAAGCCATTCCTATTTCTATGCAAAATACATCTAGTACAATATTTAGTGCCCTCAAATATCGATGGGACCTCCGTAGACTACATGAGATTTCATCGATGAAAAGTAAATGGGATATCGCCTCCCTTTTCGACACCATCACTCCTATTATTGGCCCGACGGATTGTGCTTCTTTCATCAATTTATTTAACACTTCTGCAATGATTAAAAAAAGAAAAGGGGATAAGGGATATCCCTATGGTAGTCCCCGAGAATTTTTAAAGAAACGAGATGGGGATCCATTAATAAGGATGACAAAGGAAGAATTTTGGAGGCATCCCATAATCCAATTCACCATTTTCAAACTCATTCCCATCTGGACTAGAACTAGTTGAAGGAAAGTCCAATCCACTCTATCTAAGCGTTTGACAGGTCCAACTTTAGAATGGATGCTTTCAGATTTTTCCTTTTTACCATATGAAGGACCTCTTGTGAAATGTCTAATGCGTTGTGGATTTGATGATTCTAAATAAATCCAAGCTGTTCCTCCCAAATACTTTCTGTCAAAATAGGCTTCAATTGTATCGCAATGATTTTGGAAATTATATTATAAACTATATTGCAGTAGGATACGGGTCTGTAATCATTGAAAGACTCCCCATATTGTTTTTTAGGGATTAGGAAGAGGAAGGTTGAGTTAAAGGACCCGATCACTTTTCCACTCCTTTGAGATTCCTTTATCATCATTAGTAGGTCATCCTTGATCAAGTCATAAAGGGATTGGAAAATCTCAATGGTGAAGCCATCCGGCCCTAGTATTTTTCCATTCTGCATTGAGGAGATGGTAGCCAAGATCTCAGCGTGGGAAACTTCCTCCTCTAGTGTTTGACTCATTTCTTCTATCACTACTATTGGGATTTTTTCCACAACTCTAAGGATGTCTTGGATGGGACATCTTACCAAATCTTTGAAGAGTGTCTCAAAAAATTCTTCTCCCACCTCTGATATATCTTGAAATGAGCTTACCATTGCCCCTTCGTTGTCCTTGATTTCCCACATTGTGTTCAGATTCCTTCTATAGTTTGAATACCGATGGAAGTATTTGGTGTTGTTGTCTCTAGCTTGCAACCAGAGTGCTATGATTTTAAGCCTCCACTCTTATTATTCCTTCTCCAAACATCTATTTCTCTGTGCTTCCAAAGATTTTAATTCCCTTAAGAGGCTTGGGATAAGACTTCCTTCATCTATGAGATTACTGACCTTAGAAATATTTCCTTTTATTTCTCTTAAGAGTCTTTGAATTCTCTCCCTCCATGAAAGAATCCATTGTTTGGTTGCCTGCTTCACTTTGGATAGATTCGATGCAAATTGACTCATCAAAGCCTCTGGGGATTCCGAGTCAAATCTTTTCCAAGAAGAATTGACCATATTTTTAATTTCCTCTTCAACCATCTAGACTTTTCTCATTTTCCTTTACTCATTTTCAGTGGAGTTGGAGTAGTCTCCCCTTCCATCATGCACTTGAGGATAATAGGATGATGATTTGAAATCCCCCCTTCACCAATAGAGGATTGAATCAAAAACCCATTTCTAGGATCCCTTCCGATACCAGAAACCAATCTAATCTTTTGGAAATAACGTCTTTCCCTACTTTGAGATTGGACCAATTTGGGGTCAACTTGCAGGGTTCCAAATCTACTAGGTGCATGTCCTCCAAGAAGGTAATAAAATATTGCTTTTGTCCGTCAACCCTGGGGTTTTCGCTCCAAACCTCCCGCAGGTAAAGGGAAAAGTTCAAGTCAACCCCTATCACCGATACGGGGTCGAGAAAAACACCTGCAGATTTTAGTTCTTCACAGAAGGGAATCTTGTCAGCGTAAGGACCATATATGTTTACTGCTAAAAAAGAGAAATCATGATCTTTAAACTTTAACTTAACATAAATTGCCGACTTGAAAGAGGAAGAGAACAAAGCTTTGAAGTTAGGGATCCACCCTGTAACTAAGCTCTCAGACATACCCTCGACATCAAGAGTGCTAAAGGACTAGTTATTGAGCGAGGGAGCTAGAATATCCCTGGATTTATCCCCGAGGCACATTGTCTACTGGATCATAATCACATTTGGCTTAAGGTTCATGAGCAATCTTTGAGGGATAATATTTTTTGAGGGCCCCTAACCCCTCTCACATTGAAGGAAAGGAAAATCATTGAGAAGGGGGTTTCAGGGCGCTCCATGCTCCAAGGGACTTGGATATAGAAACCTGCTTTCCCTTTTTAATTTTATAGAAAACCCATTCCCAGGGATTTAGGAGGTTGGAATTCCTTCCTACCATGTTTTCATTGGGAGGGTCTAGGGCTAGACCCCCTTTGGAAGGAATCGCCTCCTTATGCCTCGTTTTTGAGTGAATTGAATACCTTTTGGAAGGGGGGGAAGAGAACATAGGGGCACGAGAGGAGGGAGCCTTCTATACCAGAGCCAAAACCGAGTGAGGAGTCACCTACAGAAGAGGGAAAGGGGTTTTGGGGAGGAAAACTATCTATGTGGGTTGGGAGGGAAGAAGGGATAAGAGGGAGAGAGAAACTAGGGGAGGAAGGGGGACAAGGTTCCAAAGGAGGCGCAATGAAAAGGGGGGCTAGACCCTCAGGGAAAAATGGGGGAAGAGCAGGACTAGAGGAAGGGACAAGAAGAGACGAAACCTCCAAATTTTGGGGGGAAATAGAGGTAGGGTATTTGAGAAGGGAAGGGGCTGAGAGACATCCCAAAGAAAGGACAAAGTTATCAACATGGAATTGAAAGATAGAAACATAGGGAATCTTTGAGCATATACCTGTCGAGACTGTCACGTGGACTTCTTCTACTGGAGCTTGAGACTTCTTTTTCCCCCTAAAAATAAGCTCCTCGCCATGACCTTCGACATGATATACCTCTTTCACTTTTCTTCTTCCTACGGTCGATTTCCTTTTCCATTCTTTGTGTGAATGTGGATAAAGGGGAGAAATGAGATAGCACTGAAATTTGGTGTGCCTAATATCGAGGCACCCATAACATCTGAAAGGAACTTTCTAATAGTCTAACTTCTAGTGCAATATTTTTTCAACAAGCACTAAATCCACAGAACCTACCAGACCCTCATGTACTTCTACTTCTAGTTTAATCCATGCCCACTGCCTATCAGATTTGGTGGCCAAGTTGGGTTCAAGTTTGACAAACCAACCCAGTTTATTTCCAATCGCTTCAAGCGATTCCGACATCCAAAATAGCAGGGGTAAGCTTGGTAGTATTTCCCATAACCTCATAAGGGATATCGACTCCCTAAGGGGGTCAAAATCTACTGTCCACATTTTTATAGTTAAACCTAATGGACCTCAGGTCCATTCTTTGTCCAATATCATATTGCAGTCTTCTTCCAACTGAAGGAGAAAGCAATTCCACCTGCGATAGAGAGTATGCATCGTCAGAGTGTATTCAAGAAGTGGTTTCCAATTGCTGTCGACCCATCTATCCAAAGTCACTTTCCTTGTAATTTTACCACTGAAATGACTTACTAGAGTTAAGTTCACATACATAGACACTTCCAAAATATGTATGTCTTTTCCCACTACCATATGCACAGAGCTTTGTTTTCGTCCTGAATGCACCAAGATTTCTTGCTCGGGCCTTCCACCAAGATATTATTTTGAGTATTCCCAAAATATTTCTCCGACGAGGAAGAAAAATGGTCGTGAAATAAAGGACCTCTATCACTCTTATCTTTAGATTCACGAAAATCACTGTGTTGTGGTAGGCACCACAACCCTCCATTTTCTTGTGATTTACTTGCATATCTCCTCCAAGAAAATTGAGCCCCTCTATTTTTGGATATTGAAAACTCTTCGACCTATATATTCTTGATGGTTCCTTCTCCCATTCCAAGCATGCTCTTGAAGCTTCACATTTCGGTCAAATTTGTTCCTCTCAATTTTGGACACTTAGAAAAAATTTCAAGCTCAATTTTGGGTTTTCGGGTGAGTTAACAAAAAAATCCTCTAATGTAGATAAAAGGAGTTAACACAAACTCCTTCGTTGTACATTAGAGGATTTCCCTCCAACCTCATCCATAGCCATCAAAAAAATTCTTGATTCTTTCCTCCGACATGTCTTTTCATCACACGATTTGTTGCCAACTCCTCCGATGTATCAGAGTAGTTTTTGCCTTCTCCTTCGATGAGCTTCGACACTCTTTCTAAAAAGTATTCCGATGTGTACTAGAGACTTTCCCACCTAGTCCATCAATGCACATCGAAGGAATTTTCACCAACTCTATTGGTTTAAGGTTTCCCACCCACTTGCATTTAATGCTTAACTCACCAAAATTTATAAATAGTCATTCGACCCTCGGTTCTCATTGTTTCATCGATATCCGAGGAAAGGAAAGCAGACCCCAAGTGAAAGAAATCTGAGCCCGAAGCTCCTCATCCCCAACCAACCAACATCCTCCACATGTCAGCTACCCACCAGGTAAGCCCTAACTCGAACTTGGATCTATTCTTTTGTTGGTAAACAATTCAAGGGTTACTTATTTTAGGAATAATTACGCCTCCCTTTCCTACCCACTTTTCATATATTGCTAGTATCTGACTGGATATGATTGCTCCTGCAACACTGTTTTGAACTCAAACCACACTTCCCACTCACCCTTTTTATTGTAACTATTGACCTTGTGGGATTTTTACATCGACGGTTTCAGAAACTACTTCGTTTGACTGATTATTAATTGCGGAGAGATGTAAAGGCACATTTAATAGGCTTATCTTTCCAAAGCATAAAAGTGCCGCACACAATACCTGCGACCCTTATCTTCTCTAAAACTAATAATATCCATTGCCAAACCCCATCCTAGATATTTTCTTCCATCGATAATGTGCAGTGCCCTAGAAATTGGTGAAGAAGCTACTAATCAAGATCTAGGTGATGATTAAGCTAAAGGACTTGTCCTTTGGAGAATATTTTAGAAGCTTAATCCCTCACATACTTAACTATTTTTTAAGACTTAGCCAAGTTCGAGAGATTTCTTGGTAAATCGGTAGCCCTTACATCAACTCCTCCGATGTATCAGAGGAGTTACCATCATCTCCTCCGATACATCAGAGGAGTTGACATGAACATTGCCAATCTTACCTCCATCTGACTTTCCCCAAAGTGTTCATAATTTTTTTCACAAACTTATCCAGTTTTTTAAAACTTTAGTATGAGTTCCTTCGATGTACATCAGAGGCTTTAAAATTGACTTCCCTAGTTTGCATATAGATTGTTCAAATTACTTCACACCAACTCCTCTGACGCATAAGAGGAGTTCATATCAACTCCTCTGATACATCAGAGGAGTTAAGAGTAACTTTTCCGATTCTTCAGATCTCTCCCTCTTCATCAAAAAACTTGACACAACTTATCCGATTACTTCAAAGGAATTTTTATAATGTTTCCAATCCCATTCACGATATTCCCATTAAATTTCCCGATACCCACTTAATACTATAGGATATTTTCACACCAATTCTTCCGATGTACACATAAAATGTCGGATCAATTGGTACCAACCTCCGCGATAATCATCGAAACAATTTGTAAGAACTACTCTAATTTTGACTTTTAAAAACATTTTCAAGCCAGTTTCTTTTCTAGCTCTCACCTTAGTGCTCACCATGCTTGCTGTTATAATTTCATCATCGGATGACGATCTTCCACCCAACATCATCCTAGATGAATCCTTGGGTATTTGAAGATACCTAGAAAGATAAGTTTTATGTATCAATTATGCTTTTTCTTTGCACTAATCTCACCCTTGCCTTGCAGGTTCAGGCATGTAGAATCTCTTAAATGTAAAGGATGTATTGTACAGATCTCGAGCTTGGCTCTGATATGTTTTGTAAATGCTCATTAATATGATAGGAGAGTAGTAGGTAGGAGGAAAAGAAGGATTGAGAAGCCCCTTCAGATATATATTTTTATTTTCTTGTTCAAAGGTGGTTGTTGTTAAACCACTAAAGCGACTGTTGTTGCTCATTTTGTAATAGTTGTTATTGAGAGAGAGAGAACTGTTGTTGTAGAGAGCCAGAGAGAACTGTATAAGTTTGTTGAAGAGCAGTGGAGGACTGCCTATATCTATGTATATTGTCACTAGAATGAATAGAACATAGGAGCTTTAATCCCAATGTTTGGTGTTGTTGTTATTTTGTTTATCTGAATGAATGGTATGCTTTCTGTTCATTTAAATTCTCTGTTTATACTTGTTCTGGTGTTTGTGAATGTATTATGTGATTGAATACATGAATCTGTGAAGTTAGAACAAGTTTCAATTGTTTCTCTTCTGATATCTCGTGCAAGGAGTTCACATTGTCTGTAAGGAGTGCATTGATAGAGTTAAGTTTAACTCAGAGAAGATCATGAGAGATAACGTTGAATCTTTGGTAGAAATAGGGCAGAGAAAACATAGAGCCACGCAATGAGTCAGCAGGATGATTTATTCTCAGACTCTTTGTGAAGAGGAGATAAGTCAAGGGTTGTAGAGTTCTAAGGTCTCAAGGTGTGCACCCAAGACTTTAAAACCTTGGAGGAACAAGCTCAGGAGAGATAACGATATGAGTCTTGGAGGAGAAAAGACTTAGAAAGTTTTCTAAGTCCGAACATTTTTTTTAAGCTCGAAAGAAGTGCAGAGAGAGGAGGCAGAGGTATCATACACCTCAAGAACCCAAGCTTAGGAGAGATAGATACCATGAGTACCGAGGAGGGATACTTAGGAAATTCCTAAGTCCAAACATTCTATAGTGCGGGAGAAGTGCACACAGGGCAGATAGAGGTCTCCTATACCTGGGAAAACTAAGCTCAGGAGAGCCAGGGACCGTGATCTCTTGAAGGAAAGAGTTTTAAGAAATCTACGGTGGAGATCTAGTGGGAGACCGCTTGAAGTGTTGACGATCGCCAGATCGTGGAAAACTGTGCAAAGGATACTCTTAAGAGCTTCAATACTAAATTCATTCAGAGGTCCAAAGGTGTACAAGGAGTCGAGACAACCAAATTATTGAGGAGACGAACAAAATCGTGACCTTCTGTTCCATAGAGGACACACGTCAGTAGATTTGGAGGTTCAAGAGACTATAGCTTCAGGAGGATTACGAAGAGGAAAGGGCTACTCCGCCGAAGGACTAAATCACGTGTAACCGTTAGATGGGGGGACATGCGTCACGCGATCCCATACTTTGGCATTAGATCACTTCGGGGGAGCCAAGATGAAGTTGCAAGTCCTAAGACTCCCGGAGGCCCAGGGTCCCCAAACCTATCTGGACCATCGATCTACGTGCCAGGTGTCGGCTGGTTGAAGAATTCAAATACCAGATACTTTGGGAGCTTGGAGAAGAGTTGGTGCTAACAACTCTGAAGTGCCGAAGGCCTAACTCCTTTTGTGTTAAGCCCTAGGTCACCTCCCATGGTCATATGAGAAAGAGGGGCTTAGTGGAAAGAGGCTAGCGCCTGATAATTTCAATTTTTTTTTTAAAGGAAGAAAAACGCCAGGAAAGCACCCGCGGGTATTTGGAAACTTGCACCGAGAACTAAAGGGGCCTGTGTAAATTGGTTTGGGGGCTCAACAAGAGCCTAAGAGTCGATCCGACTCTGACGTTGATCAATCCTTGACCGGGAGGTCGAGAAGACCCTGGGAGAGGTAGGGGGTTTGCGTCAAGTGGTATCAGAGCCATAATTTAAGCTCCAAGTGAAGAAATCTTAGCGCCATTCCGCCGATAAGATGCAGGGACAAACCTGTAGCAAATCCAACAATGGAGGAGGAAATGAGGAGACATCGTTCAAGGATATATTCCATGGAAAATGGACAGAGAAGAGCACCAGATGCAGGTGGCATCAGTGAGACCGAAAGTGAAGAGGTAGAAGCTAAAGGAGCTGCAGAAGAAGATGTTGTAGAATAAATATTTTTGAGAGTCGTTGTAAATATGGGAGCTAGAGAAAAAATGGATATCCCAATATATGGAGGTAATTTGGACGTGGAAGTGCTGCTGGACTGGATAAGAGCCTTAGATAAATAGTTTGACTATGAAGAAGTTGATGATGAGAAGAAGGTTAAACATGCTGTCACAAGGCTAAAAGGACATGCAACACTTTGGTAGGATGAACTGCAGGCTGACAGAAGAAGCAAAGGCAAACAAAAAATTAAAATATGGGATAGAATGTAGCCAAGCTAAAGGCTAAATTCATACCCAAAGAATACCGAATAAATTTTTTCAGGAGGCTACATAACCTGAGACATAAGGGATTGACAGTAAAAGAATACACAAAAGAGTTCTATAGGCTAAACATTAGAGCTGGTCATCGTGAAAGTGATGAAGAAAAGGTTTCTAGGTACATCAATGGCCTGAGATATGAACTCCGGGATGAAATCAACATGGTGACTATGTGGACAGTTGAAGATGCTTATTAGGCTTCTCTGAAAGCAGAAGAGAAATTGGCCAGAAAGAAAACCCAAAGAGGCAGAGGAAAAATCCCACACAGAGGTAAGGGGATTGTCTATGACAAGTCTCAGAAACCTAAAGCTAAAACTGAAAATCCCCACAGTCATGCAGAAAGAGGAGGAAGCTCCAGAGGGAGGCAATATGGTGGCATAAATTCTTTTCCTCGAGGAAGAGGAAGAGGCAGAGGAGGAGAGGTGAAATGCTATTCCTGTGGAAAGACATGACATATGTCTTGGGAATGCCTAGAGAAAAAGAAAGATACAAAAGGAGGAGAAGCTCACATTTCTGAAGCATGGAAAAGGAATGTTGAAGCATAAGCTATTGAAGATGGAAAATCCCTCATGTTGAGGAAAAATCTCTTGAAGCCAGAGAAGGAGGTGGAAGAACCCGTACAGAGGAACATTCTCTTTAGGATTGCTTGCAAGACCAATGATAGAGTTTGCAAGGTGATAATTGATAGTGGGAGAATCGATAATATAGTATCCACAAATATGGTGGAGAAATTAGAGATGGAGATTACTGCACACCCAAATCCATATAAGGTATCATGGCTGCAAAAAGGACACCAGGTAATGGGAAGTAAATAGTGCCAAGTTGAATTTAAAATAGTAGGATAAAAAGATAAGATTTTATGTGATGTATTACCCATGGATGTCTATCATGTTTTGTTGGGAAGACCATGGCAGTTTGATAGAAATGTCATACATGATGGGAGGAAAAACACTTATATGCTTGAGAAGAATGGTAGGACACACATGTTGCTACCAATAGAAGATAAGAAGGTGAAGGAAGAAGACAACCCAAGCATACTTCTCATGAGTGGGAAGGAGCTCTTGAATGAAGTCAAGAAAGAGAAGGACATGCAGTTTGCTATAGTGAAAAATCCTAGAGTCATCCTTACCAGTACTACTGTGGATGATTTTCCTGAAGAAATTTAGGAACTGCTGAAAATTTTTGCTGATATAGTAGTGTCGATGAGTTACCTTGCTCATTTCCCTCGACCAAGTTTTGAGGAAACATTGGTCTGGATTGACCACTTTTGGGACTTCGATGCAATGGTCGAAGATGGAGCGCCCAGGCGGAGATGAGATCTCGAGATCTCACTTATTTTGCAGGCTTGTAGACCCAACATGGGGTTCATTAGGGTTTATGTAATGGGTTATGGGATGTTGAACCATGGGTTTACCCATGTTTAGGCCTTTTTGTAAATTTAAAAGTATAAATAAGAAGGAATGTAATGTAAAAGTAAGCAATATAAGTATCTATGTGCTAAGTCAATAGATAAGTGCAAGAGGCAAGTAGTTCTGAGTTGCTTTGTGCAACAAAACATGTATGTAAGGCTCCGTGCTTGATAGAGGAGCTGGCTCTGTGCCTTGACCTGATTTTGGGGAACGTGGATCTGGTGCATAGTGTGCAGATCACCTGTCTGGTGCGAATCTTGGCTCTATGGCTTAGTGCACAGGAGAAGACAAATGTAAGAGATTTAAGAAGACTAATAAAGAAGAAGAAGCCATTGGTGGATGTAGCCCCACACTGGGGTGAACCACGTAAATCTTGTGTCGATGGTTTTATTTGTGTTATAAGGTTTATGATGTGGATTTGATTAGTGCAATGAATGTTATGAATGATAGATAGATCTATGAATTCTTAGTGCTTTGTCTATGTTGAATGTGATAGATCTGACCTATGTTGCTAAGTGCGATGTATATTTTGTCATTGTTACTGCGCCGATTTGTATTTAGGGTTTGAGTTGCGATGTGAATAAAACTAATGAACTAATGTGTGTTTCTCCTAAGTACTCTGCGAAGTGTTATAATCATAGATCTATGTCCCATCTTGGTTACAAACACTTGAGTCCTGTAACCCCCTTGCCTCTACCTTGGGTGAGACTTCATCTGTTTCGCAGGTGTTGCCGAAAGGGCTGGTAGTTAGGGTTTTGTTAGTGCGTTGTTGAAGCATTGAACCCCGGGTCTGCCCCTGTGCCAACAAATGGTTCCGCTGTCGGGACCTGAAACTGTGATTGCTGGGAACTGAAGGAAAAGAGAAGCTCTGTGTGTAGATCTGCTGCTGCAGTATTCTACTTGAATTGTGAAGCTTTGTGCTAAGAAAGAAACCTGATCTGAAGAAAAGAGGTAAGATCTTGAAAGAGGTAAAATCTTTATGATTTGATAAGAGTAAGATAAGTGGAAAATTTTGTTTCAAAAGTATGAATCTAGGTATGTTTGATAGATTCTATCCTAGTCTGAAAGCTAGGGTACAGTTAGAATAAAGAGTTGATATAAATGAATTTGATAGAAATAGAGAAAGATATGTTATTCCTATGCATAGAAAAAATTTTTGGACTAATAAGTGGATGCATGAACCTAGAAAGAATTTTTGCAAATTGCAGGTCCATCATTGTGATCCTAGTGCGCAGTACAAGAGAAGTTGGGGGACGTATAAGAGAAAAAGAGGTTTGACACTATGCAATTGAAAATACTTTCTCATGCCCAACAACTAGGTCTCAACATCCTCATCCTTCTTGTGTTCACCATAAAATGTAGGTGGTTTGATTTTATTCATTTCTCCCTGTAGCTCATCCACTCCAGACTTCTTCTTATGCTTCTTGATAGGGGATGGACTTGAAATACCATGTGTTCTCCTAGTCGAATGCCTTGGGGAGTGATGGTGATGCCTACTAACACTTTTGGTTCTTCTCCTCTTATCATGAGTCTAGATAATCCCTTATTTACTTGACTCAGTCTCCTTATCCATCTTATTCTCTATTCTTTCCAAGATCTACATTAACTTGATGTTAAATCCTTCTTGCTGCTCCTTCGATTTCATAAGCTTCTCGTTATCAGCTTTATAACTTTGGAAATCCTTTTGAAAATTTTTTATGGTCTCCACCAAGTTCATGCTCTCTTCCTTTCCGTCTTCTCCATGCCCATTTGATTATGTTACTGCAACAACCACGCCCATACCAAATATTCTTCCTTCATCTTCATAATTTTAAGTTCCTCGCACATCATCCCTGTATTGGTTTATTGAAATTCCTGTTGAATTTTTCTTACGTCAGATTATGTTCTTGGTTCTGCAAAATGTGTATTCAACAAATCCATCATTTTATACGACATTTTATTCTTCAGAATTTTATCAGAAATAATTTATTTCTGATTTCTTGTGAATTCTTAATATCTTTTATTTTTATTTTTTATTCTTGAGTGAATACATGGAATCTGATGTCCACAAATCCACATGACTAATTCTTGTGCCCCCCCTTCAAAATATTTG
>ML835303.1:19545-29999 GCA_009831015.1 Picea engelmannii | reverse complement strand
GTGTGTATTTTAAATTAATTGGTGATCATTTGATTTATTTGGTCTTGTATGTGGATGACATGTTGCTGATAGGAAACAACAAGGAGATTATCTAGGATGTGAAAACTCAGTTGTCCTCTAAATTTGACATGAAGGATCTCGGTACTTCAAATTTCATTTTTGGCATGGAAATTAAAAGAGATCGGAAAAAGAGGAAACTCTGGTTAAATCAGAGAAAATATGTCGAGACAATATTGCAAAGGTTTAATATGCAGGAATGTAAACCGATCAAGGTTCCTATTCCTGTTGGTGTAAAGTTATTTGCGGATCAGTGTCCCAAGACACATGAAGAAGAGGAGGACATGTCTCATGTTCCATATGTGAGTGTAGTTGGCAGTTTGATGTATGCAATGGTATGTGCTAGACCAAACATTGCACATGCAGTGGGAGTTTTGAGTAGGTATATGTCAAAGCTAGGGAAGGAGCACTGGACAACAATAAAAAGGGTTTTTAGGTATTTGCGTGGCACTGCTAGCTATGGATTGTGCTACAAAGGAAGACCAGGATTGGACAGAGTGGTGGATATACATGGCTTTGTGGATGCAGACTGGGCTGGAGATCTGGATCGTAGGAGATCTACAAGCGGGTATGTGTTTAACATGTTTGGAGGAGCAATAAGTTGGATTAGCAAAAGACAGGCTGTAGTGACACTTTCAACTACATAAGATAAATACATGGCATCCACTCATGCAAGTAAGTAAGCAGTATGGTTACAAATATTGTGTTCGGGTATTGGGTTGGTACAACAAGTTGTAAGGATAGAGTGTGACAGTCAGAGTGCAATTTTTCTAGTGAAGAACCCAACTTATCATTCAAAGACAAAGCATATTGATGTTCAATATCACTTTGTGAGAGACATGATTGAAGAAAAGAAAGTATCACTGATGAAGGTGGACACTTTGAAGAATGTTGCAGACTCATTAACAAAATCTGTGAGCACTGGGAAGTTCTCTTGGTGTAGAGGATCCATGGGCATTGCTGCCCTAGATTGTTGACTATGTAACCCTGTAACCCCTTGTATGCAAAGAAAACCACAAGTGGGAGAATGTTGGGTATGTGTTATATTCTTTGCACGGGTAGTAGTGTCACCTGCCTCGGGATACGTTTCACGTATTTAAGTGGTTTTTTCGGCACATGGTTTTCTATTTCCAGTTAAGGAATTATGGTTTTGGACTAATCCACGTCATTGGGTTAGGGTTTTGGATGCCGCCGGCTCCTATATGTATATTGTATTGTAAACAATGTATAACATATGAATGACTACAGAATATGCTGGTTTTCCTGGTTTGGGTTTCTAGGGGAAAAATCTCCGTGTAATGTTTGTATTTTCCATTGTATCTTTTCTGTTCTTTTTCTGAATATCTGTTTGCAGTAGATATTGTACAATAGAATCTACAAATCCTTGTGGCTTCGACAAATCCTTTTAGAGTTTGGATTCTAGCAAGAACATCCAACGACCCTCTGGTGTGACAATCAAAGTGCCATAAAGCTAGTCAAATATCCAGTTCAACATTAGCACTGTAAAGACATTGAGACGCACATGTGCTTCATTAGAAATCTCATTCAAGATCATGTTCCCGAAGTTCTCTTTTTCCCTACAAATGATCAAGTTGTAGAAATTTTCACAAAGTCTCTTATAGGAGTGAAGTTTTCCAAACTTTGATCTATGTTACGAGTTTAGAAAGTTTTCATTAAGGGGGGATAGACTCTAATGCTTTCTTCCTTCTCCTATTGTGTCACCTTTGTAAATCCTTCAATCCTATCCCAAGTTGTTCTTAAGGGGGGATGTTAAGATATTTAGACACATAAGAGTTAGTTAAGATCAACTTGGTCTAATGCATCTTTAGGTAAAAGTGAGTTTCTTTAGTATGCAATTGTAGTTATGTAATCTGATGGTCACGATAAGTTCTAGACATAAAGTGATTTGACAACTCATATTCTCCTCAATACTAGTGGCTATATTGATTCATGGCTTAATACTCGAGTGGTCCGTGATCTCTATTAAAAGAACATGGAAGGTCATTTGTTGATGATTGATTATGATAAACTTTTATGTATATTTATTTTTCTTTTGCATTAATATTGCCTCAAGTGGCCGCGTTGACTGGGTCCGTGGACTATTTCCCTCTTCGAGGGCTTTAACCACGTAAAAACATTGGTGTACTAATATCTGATTTGGTTGTGTGATCGACTGCTTAAGGTGTTTGTTCAGTGAGGAAATATCTTGTTTTGTCAAACAAAGACATTATAATAATGATTTACACTACTAAAACTAATTCCACTTATTTTTAATTATCACATAATGAATAATGAATGGTTATCCATTAATGAATTAGTTAATGGCATAATGGAAAGTCTATATATAAGAAGAGTGATAATGGAAATATGTCTATATTTTTCTTTCTATGTTGAGCATATGTACATGATAAAAATAAAACATAGAACTTTGTTATCGTTCCCTTACTATTATCTCTAAATTGAGTTGGTAATGACATAACACTATTTTTCTGTTATAGACCATATTACAATATGGTGAATGTTGATACTTCTCGATTACTCTATGATATATGATTTGTTTTATTGTTTTATTTTGTGCATTGTTTTATTTCAACATAAACTATATATGATTTGTTTTATTGTTTTATTTTGTGCATTGTTTTATTTCAACATAAACTATTGTTTGTACTCTCACAACTGTTGATGCTTAGATGTTATTTGTTATGACAAGGTTATTTTTAAGAATATGTCTTGCTATTTAACATTGGCAAAGCTTCCAACACCACTCCTCAAGCATAAATGCGAAGTAGTGATACAAAATTTTATTATTAGGCTGTTGTGAATAGACACGTCTTAAATCCATCATTGTGGTATTGGATAAACTTGATGGTGGTAGTGGATAAATTAATTAAACCTACCCATTTTATTCAAATTCGATCCAAATATGAGGATGTGCATGAATCTTTAAGAAGAAAATTGTTAGACTACACGATGTGCCCAAAACAATTGTTTTAGTTTGAGAAACAATGTTGACTTTAAAATAGTGGAAGAGTCTATTTCAGGGAGTAGGCAAACAACTAATTTTTATTATAGTTTACCACCCAAACTTTAACAAGCAAATTTAGAGGGTAAATCAGATAATTGAACACATGCATCACATGTATATGATAAACAAATAAAAAAAGACTATATCCTTCATGTATATGATGCAATCTCTTCTATAACTATTATCCAGAGTTGAAAATGCCTCTTCAAAGGAAGAATCTAAGGAGTTAGATTAATTGGTTGTCATTTGACTAGTTTCATGTCATGAAGAGGTTGGTTCAAATCCCCATAAATGAGATGTAGTAGTCAATGAAAATGAATTTATTAGAAATCTAGTAAGGAGAATTAAAATTGCTCAAAAAAATATAATAATAAGTTTTATCAAATTATAGAAAATATGAAAATATCCTAAAATAAATATTTTTATTTATTTAATAATCTAAAATAAAAATAAATTTATTTATTTATTTAATAATAAAATAAAAATAAAATTAGTATTGAGGATCTTGATTTCCTCATAATGAAACTAAAAAAAATCATTACAAACTAGCACCCAAATATTGTAAGACATTTGAAATCAGAGATAAGATAGGAACAATTGCTTATAAACTTCATTGCTTGATAACATTAAAAATTGTAATATTGATTTTAGATTAATACTTTAATCTTATTGATTTATCATTGTTATTTAGTCATACCTCTCAATGATTTTGAAGATCATGCATGCTTTTTGTTTCAACTTTTTTAACGGACTTTAAGTTTGTGAAGGTTACGTAAGCCGTTTGTTTTAATTTTAAATATACGTTGATTTAATGGAATGTCTGATGGACCCACTAGATGCTTTCTTTGGAGTTTTTAATAAACACCCACTAGGTAATTTCGTAGAATTAACCGATGGACACTGGAATTTCATTATTTTAATTAATAAATATTTCATGTAAGGTAGATTTATTTATAAAAAAAAAAAGTGTTTTACAATTTTAAAAAATAAGTAAAATATTTATTAAATGAGTAATTAATTTATAAATAAGAATTTGTTTTATTATTTTATGTTAATTATTAATTCAGTAGATAAATTAGAAAATATAGAGTATGTATATTTTTGTAGATTTTAGAAATTGTTGTAAGTAGGAGGTCTTTTTGTCCTATAAATAAGAAGGTTTCATAAATCAATTTGGTATTTAACTTAACTAATAACCTTAAAATTAGATTATTATTATTATTATTATATATTGAATGAATTTGATATGATGTAAGTAATTAGATGAACTTACATTCATGTATAAATTGAAAATTGAAAAAAAATAAATCACAATATTAAAATATTAATAAAAAACAATATTATAATAAAGTAAATTAATATAGATTCATTTTAACTCTGAATTTATCAAATGATGAGAGAGATAAAATCTTATTAAATCTGGAATTAAAATGAATCTATATTAAGAAATTTTATTCTTTTTAACACTTGAAAATCTGGAATTAAAATGAATCTATATTGATTTAACTACATTGAAGGCAACCCTGAGGGATAACTTAATTGGTTTAGAAATAGACCAATAAGTTTAATATGTTTGTTGTTGGTCATAGGATCGTGCAATCTCAATAATTAATATCTGTCTTCCAAAAATTCTTCTAAATTTTAGGTAAAAATCATCAGAAAAATAAAAAAAAAATCTAAAACTTAACATGTTTAAACTACTCTAATTTTATATAATAAAAATACAATTTTTTTGCCATTCACATATTCTATTATATTAACCACCCACTTTTTATAACCAAAACGAACCAAATAAAAAAAAAATTACAGATAAAACCAAATACTGATTTGATATGATCATACAAACAAAGCACAAGATATCAAATCAGTTATCAGATCATAGGCTGAACAACAAAAGAGAAAAGGTGAGAGAACTGTGCACTAGCTGTTCTCTTCAATCTAAATTCTCCGCGACCGTTACGGCACAAACGCGTAATACGTTTGCTGCTTGTGGCGGATCTCTCCGAATAGAAAACCAATAAAAACTAGTCATACTGTCATACAGAAGGGGGAGGAATATTGTTATTATTACTATGCTATTTTTAGCGTTTGCGAGCGAGAATGACGGAGTTGATGACTTCATCAGTCGGGTGGACAATCGAGATGACGTGGAAGCCATGAAGATCGTCCACGTCGACGACTGGGTAGAGGAAACCTCTGGCGCCGTGGGCACTTCTGAGCAAGAGAAAGGCCCCGGGTGCCATGTGCTCCGCCAGGTGTCGGATCACCTCCGCCTTCCCTTGCCTATCCATGCCCACCCGCGCCGCCAGAAACACGACCTCGTACTCCGGCAGACGCCCGGCGGCGTCCATGACATTGCAGGTGTGGAAAGCCATCCGTCGGGAGAGCTCCGGGCGGGCGGCCACGAGCCGGGCTGCCACGGCGTTGGCAACGGGGTCCAGATCGTAGTTGTGGAAGCGGGTGGAGGGCATGTGCTCCGTGGCGAGCACCAGGGTCGTCAGTGGCAGGGGCCCCGACCCGACGAACGCCAGGTGCTCAGGCACCGGGACACCGTTGTCGATCATCATGCCGAACTCGAGCCGGGCCAGCTTCCTGTAATTGTTGTAGTATGGAAAGGCCGCAAGGTGCTCCACCGGGTCCGGGAACCGGCCGAGGATGGCCGAGTAGTGGTGCTCCAGGAGCCCCTCGGCTTTCCCGCACAGGCAGATGAGCTTCGATCGCATCTCCTGCTCCGCTTCGCTCAGCGCCCGGACGTCGATGGCGCTCGGAGGCGTGCAGAGGAGCACCAGCTGGGTGAAAAGATTGTTCACGGCCTTGGAAGGGCGGAGGCTCTCCAGCTTTATTAGCCTCTTGTACACTTCTTCAACGTTGTCTACTAATTGTTGCTCTGCAGTCATGCCGGCCGGGCACGAATTCTCTCCTCCCTTTCCCATTAAGGATCGATCCCTAGCAGCTACCACCCAACTCCCGATGGATTCAAGCTACAATCTTATTAATCACGGGGGCTCTTGGTTTCTTGAATGTATATATAAAAAGAACAGGAGAGGCTTGTTGGGTGTGTGGGGTTTGGCCGGTCCTTTGCTCGTGTGCCACCCCTTCCACCGAAAACACACACGATCCCGGATACTGTATTTACTATTTTATCCTCTGCCTTTACTCTACTCCATAACGATACGAACAAACCCTTCTATATTAGACAATCCAACAAAAAAAAACTATAAATTTTCTCATTCTATATTCGATAATGCAACCAAAAAACCCGTAACAATGATATGTTTGACATCACGGGCTCCAGCATTCCCCTTCGCGTCTCTCATTTCGCTGTACATGTTTTGTGGGCCTTTCTAGCCTCTAGTGGTTGTTATCTCTGTCATGTAGCACAATCGATACACTGTGTTAACAGCCCTCTACGCCACTGTAGAACTTCAGATCTTTTTATATATTTCGCCATCGTCTCTCCACAGAATTCAGAAACCCCACCTTACCATTCGCCACCGTCGTCTCCACAGAATTCAGAAACCCCACCGTACCATTCATGATGTTTGGAGGGATGCGGAAACCAGTAGAAGCAAGCATCTCCCAGTTGATTCATCGTTTTCCACATCCTGTAGAGGACCTTTTTCAGTACAGGCCATTTTTGGGATCCTCCATGGTCAATACTCAGATGGTTGGTTGGCTGTGATTGCATAGCTTATCCTGTAATAATTGCATTGATCCATGGGACCTTTTTGGGTGCCCCCATTTCTGTGTGCAATATGTTCACAGTGTCCTTTCAAAGAAGCTGAGGGCCAACCGTCATAACTATTTATTGTCCCAATGGAGATTGTAAGAACGGTCTGAAAGTAAGTAAGAGAAAAGGACAGTCAAACATATAATCCTTGAAAGAGAAGGTGATGGTGTAGAGTGGCAAACACAAAAACCTTAAAATAAAACTAGATTATGACTTGCACTCTCTTAACACTAAGAAAAACAAGAGGCAAATGCATTAAACTAACCAGATTGTGACTTGCACTGTTTTAAGGATCAGAATTGTCATCTTAGCCTCAATAATGGATAAGTCTTATACTTGTCATCAGCCATTTCAATTTTAATATTATTTTTCTTAGGAGAATATTAATATATTTATTTGGATAGAAAGATGTATACAAGGATAATATAAATTGTAAATTGTGGAGGAAAATTTGAAAAGTCTATTTTTTTTAGTGCATACTTTACTCATTATCATCAAGGATCATTAAAGTTGTAATATTTGAAAACAGCATTTTCAATAATTTTTTAAAGAGAAACAAATTTACCTTTATATAGATAAATATAGAAAAACAAAAAATTTTGAAATACAATAATAAAATAAATTAATATTTTTTTTCAATTTTAATTTTATATATATATATATATATATATATATATATATATATATATATATATATATATAAATTAAAATAAATTAATATTAATTTAATCATCACTTATATAAATATTTAAATCCTATTCAAAACTTCTTAAATGTAAATAAAATAAATATTCAATAAACCACATAAATAAATTAATATTAATTTAATCATCACTTATATAAATATTTAAATCCTATTCAAAACTTCTTCAAAGTAAATAAAATAAATATTCAATAAACCACATAAAGTCAGTCATACATTGCTTTTCAAATAAACAATTATTATAATTTCTATTTTTTAATATATAAATATATTTTATATATACACTTTACACTTCATACCATTACTACTAAAACATAATTTACACTTTATATTATATATTTATTTTTAAAGTGTAAAATTACTTTACACTTCACACCATTATTACTGAAACATAATTTAAATAAAATTACTTTACACTTCATACCATTATCATTAAAACATAATTTAAATTATAATATTTTAAACTTTAATACCAATCTATACATCTAATTCCTTAAATGAGAACTTGACTTATAATGATTCACATAACACAATGCTGGAAAGACATATAATTCAATTTCTTAAATGAGAACTTATACTTGTAACAATTAACATAACACAATGTGTTACTATGTATGACACCAAGATTTTCAAGACCCTTAACAAAAGCTTACGACCCATTTACAAATTTATGAGTTTTAAGTCTGCTAAAAACATAAAAAAAACATAATGTGTTACTATGTATGACACCAAGACCCTTAACACAAGTTTAAGGGTTGTTTACAAATTTATCACTATTAAGTTTGATAAAAGGGAAGTGGCTTACATATTCTTAAAAAATTATTTAGGGATATGGCTTACATATTCTTAAAAAACCATTTAATTGTAATTGTGATTTTTATTGGTGTGTGTGGTTGAGTCTTTGTTCTCAACCCTCATGTTTACTTTCTAACCTTTATGTCTACTTTTTAGTTTGTTATTCATGGTAATTATAAGTGTTATTGTTGGAATATGTAACTTATATTTGTTGTTTGTTGTATGATTGTTCTCATAACTGGTTGAGAAGTAATATGATAAGATGACTTGTGAGTATAGGTTAGTGTCTATATAAGATTGAGTGAGTGGAGGTTGTTTGATAAGCTCCTAGTTTGGTGTGTAACTTCGAATAATATTCTAATTATAATTGAGTTATTATTTTATACATCAAATCTCCTTTTGTGGATTGATCATGTCGGGTCTTGTATAAGACCAAATCCCCTTTTGTGGATTGGTCATGTCGGGTCTTGTATAAGACCAAATCCCCTTTTGTGGATTGGTCATGTCGAGTCTTGTATAAGACCAAATCCCCTTTTGTGGATTGGTCAAACAATAGTTATATGGTGGTGTTTGTAAAGTCGACCCCTGGGGTTTAATAAAGTGGTTTTAACCATTATTGGAAAAAGCCGTCCCTACTTGATGAAGGGACATAAACCTAGTGCCTCCTAGTATTTATAAGTGAGGAGGGCGCCTCATTTGTTCACTCACTCACACTTCTAGTGCACATCTTTTGAAGGGAGTTGCAGTTGCAAGTTCAAGGAGAAGAGAGGCAGATGCTCAATCCTAGTCTTTTCTTGGTGGTTTTGGTCTTTAGTCTTGGCAATCTATTATTGAGGAAGTTTTTGCTGGGTTTTCTCCCCCATGAGGGTTTCCTAGGATAAAATGTTGTGTACCTTGTGATTTTGTTTCTTTCAGTGATCCTACTTATGTTGTAGTAAATTGAAAAGAAATTAATAACAACTATAAATTTAACATGGTATCAGAGCTTGACTAAATAGACCACCTTTCACTAGGTATCCAAAAACGTCATTGTTGTTGTACAAGAAAATTAGGGCTTTTTATTGGAAATGAATTTCTAACTAAAAACCATCTAGGGAAGTGCACCCTACCCTAACACATCATTTGGCAGCTTGAGCGCACCTTTTCAGTGGCTAGAGCCTCCAGAAAGTCAAACCCTAGTTTTGACTGATACTAGAAAACCATAAAACTAGGAAACCATAACCAGTACCAGAAGTACCAGTCCAGATTTGCGCAGGTCCATTTTCAAGGGGCAAAAATTGGATTTTTTGAAAACAAACAAGTCCATCCTACTCGCCTTAGCCTTCCACATCTCCTGGTAAGTTTAGATTCACTTTCTGAGCACTTTCATTTTCTGGTCATTTTCCTAGCTTCACGTCAAGATGTCGGCAATAACCAAGCTTGTTGACAAGTTAGAAGGTGTGGAAAAATTTCATACCTAGAAGTACACATTTGGACTCATTCTTGAAGAGAATGACCTTGCAAAATTAATAAAGGAAAATGTATCGGAACCCGAAGAAGATGCAACCAAAGAAAAGTATAAGAAGGATATGGTTAGGGCCAAAAGGATCATTGCAAACTCCATTAAAGATCACCTGATCCCTCAAGTGTATTATAAGAATACTCCAAAAGAGATGTTTGATGCCCTAACCAGAATGTACGAAGGAAAGACCATCAACCAAAAGATGAACTTGAGAACCCAACTCAAGAATACAAATATGCAGAAAGGAGAAACAATTCAAGACTATTTCTATAGGTGATCCAGGTGGATATTGGTGGCCACCCACCTATTCCACTTGGACCCCCACCATTGCTTCTTTCAGTTTTTTAGTTTTCGCATAGTTTACTATTTTTAGCAGTTTTTTCGGGTCCTGAACTTTTGGGGCCATTTTGAGGCCCTAAACGATGTTTTTTTGGGTATGTTTCTCTCACAAATTACCATCTAACAATGCTATTTTGTCTCAAGCGTTGTAGGCCTCGGATTGATCTTTCCAACGAGCTATCATACGCCTAAAACGGAGATCGTATGCAAAAGTTACGACCCCGGGAAGTTGATGCACCAACTTACCCAAACGGGGCCCACATGACTTTTGGCGCTTCATCTCCCAGGGTTAGGTTTTTGGATG
>ML835303.1:0-19445 GCA_009831015.1 Picea engelmannii | reverse complement strand
AGATGCAGCGGAAATAAGATTTCATTTCATTAATAACAAATGACTGAAATATGCTTACAGACAGAATGGAAATAAACTAGCTAGGGCGCTGGTAGCTTATCTCTGAGAAGAGATGTGGCCGCTACTCGCATCCGTGAGAAGATTATTACAATGAGGCTCTAAAGTCCCTTTTACAATAAACGGGAATGCCAAAAGTCCTAGACATCCAAAAACCTAACCCTAGGAGATGAAGCGCCAAAAGTCATGTGGGGCCCGTTTGGGTAAGTTGGTGCATCAACTTCCCGGGGTCGTAACTTTTGCATACGATCTTTGTTTTAGGCGTATGATAGCTCGTTGGAAAGATCGATCCGAGGCCTGCAACGCTCGAGACAAAATAGCATTGTTAGATGGTAATTTGTGAGAGAAACATACCCAAAAAAACATCGTTTATGGCCTCAAAATGGCCCCGAAAGTTCAGGACCCAAAAAAACTGCTAAAAATAGTAAACTGTGCGAAAACTAAAAAACTGAAAGAAGCAATGGTGGGGGTCCAAGTGGAATAGGTGGGTGGCCACCAATATCCACCTGGATCACCTATAGAAATAGTCTTGAATTGTTTCTCCTTTCTGCATCTTTATATTCTTGAGTTGGGTTCTCAAGTTCATCTTTTGGTTGATGGTCTTTCCTTCGTACATTCTGGTTAGGGCATCAAACATCTCTTTTGGAGTATTCTTAGAATACACTTGAGGGATCAGGTGATCTTTAATGGAGTTTGCAATGATCCTTTTGGCCCTAACCATATCCTTCTTATACTTTGCTTTGGTTGCATCTTCTTCTGGTTCCGGTACATTTTCCTTTATTAATTTTGCAAGGTCATTCTCTTCAAGAATGAGTCCAAATCTGTAATTCCAGGTATGAAATTTTTCCACACCTTCTAACTTGTCAACAAGCTTCGTTATTGCCGACATCTTGACGTGAAGCTAGGAAAATGACCAGAAAATGAAAGTGCTCAGAAAGTGAATCTAAACTTACCAGGAGATGTGGAGGGCTAAGGCGAGTAGGATGGACTTGTTTGTTTTCAAAAAATCCAAATTTTACCCCTTGAAAATGGACTTGCGCAAATCTGGACTGGTACTTCTGGTACTGGTTATGGTTTCCTAGTTTTCTGGTTTTCTAGTATCAGTCAAAACTAGGGTTTGACTTTCTGGAGGCTCTGGCCACTGAAAAGGTGCACTCAAGCTGCCAAATGATGTGTTAGGGTAGGGTGCACTTCCCTAGATGGTTTTTAGTCAGAAATTCCTTTCCAATAAAAAGCCCTAATTTTCTTCTACAACAACAATGACGTTTTTGGATACCTAGTGAAAGGTGGTCTATTTAGTCAAGCTCTGATACCATGTTAAATTTATAGTTGTTATTAATTTCTTTTCAATTTACTACAACATAAGTAGGATCACTGAAAGAAACAAAATCACAAGGTACACAACATTTTATCCTAGGAAACCCTCATGGGGGAGAAAACCCAGCAAAAACTTCCTCAATAATAGATTGCCAAGACTAAAGACCAAAACCACCAAGAAAAGACTAGGATTGAGCATCTGCCTCTCTTCTCCTTGAACTTGCAACTGCAACTCCCTTCAAAAGATGTGCACTAGAAGTGTGAGTGAGTGAACAAATGAGGCGCCCTCCTCACTTATAAATACTAGGAGGCACTAGGTTTATGTCCCTTCATCAAGTAGGGACGGCTTTTTCCAATAATGGTTAAAACCACTTTATTAAACCCCAGGGGTCGACTTTACAAACACCACCATATAACTATTGTTTGACCAATCCACAAAAGGGGATTTGGTCTTATACAAGACTCGACATGACCAATCCACAAAAGGGGATTTGGTCTTATACAAGACCCGACATGACCAATCCACAAAAGGGGATTTGGTCTTATACAAGACCCGACATGATCAATCCACAAAAGGAGATTTGATGTATAAAATAATAACTCAATTATAATTAGAATATTATTCGAAGTTACACACCAAACTAGGAGCTTATCAAACAACCTCCACTCACTCAATCTTATATAGACACTAACCTATACTCACAAGTCATCTTATCATATTACTTCTCAACCAGTTATGAGAACAATCATACAACAAACAACAAATATAAGTTACATATTCCAACAATAACACTTATAATTACCATGAATAACAAACTAAAAAGTAGACATAAAGGTTAGAAAGTAAACATGAGGGTTGAGAACAAAGACTCAACCACACACACCAATAAAAATCACAATTACAATTAAATGGTTTTTTAAGAATATGTAAGCCATATCCCTAAATAATTTTTTAAGAATATGTAAGCCACTTCCCTTTTATCAAACTTAATAGTGATAAATTTGTAAACAACCCTTAAACTTGTGTTAAGGGTCTTGGTGTCATACATAGTAACACATTATGTTTTTTTTATGTTTTTAGCAGACTTAAAACTCATAAATTTGTAAATGGGTCGTAAGCTTTTGTTAAGGGTCTTGAAAATCTTGGTGTCATACATAGTAACACATTGTGTTATGTTAATTGTTACAAGTATAAGTTCTCATTTAAGAAATTGAATTATATGTCTTTCCAGCATTGTGTTATGTGAATCATTATAAGTCAAGTTCTCATTTAAGGAATTAGATGTATAGATTGGTATTAAAGTTTAAAATATTATAATTTAAATTATGTTTTAATGATAATGGTATGAAGTGTAAAGTAATTTTATTTAAATTATGTTTCAGTAATAATGGTGTGAAGTGTAAAGTAATTTTACACTTTAAAAATAAATATATAATATAAAGTGTAAATTATGTTTTAGTAGTAATGGTATGAAGTGTAAAGTGTATATATAAAATATATTTATATATTAAAAAATAGAAATTATAATAATTGTTTATTTGAAAAGCAATGTATGACTGACTTTATGTGGTTTATTGAATATTTATTTTATTTACTTTGAAGAAGTTTTGAATAGGATTTAAATATTTATATAAGTGATGATTAAATTAATATTAATTTATTTATGTGGTTTATTGAATATTTATTTTATTTACATTTAAGAAGTTTTGAATAGGATTTAAATATTTATATAAGTGATGATTAAATTAATATTAATTTATTTTAATTTATATATATATATATATATATATATATATATATATATATATATATATATATATAAAATTAAAATTGAAAAAAAATATTAATTTATTTTATTATTGTATTTCAAAATTTTTTGTTTTTCTATATTTATCTATATAAAGGTAAATTTGTTTCTCTTTAAAAAATTATTGAAAATGCTGTTTTCAAATATTACAACTTTAATGATCCTTGATGATAATGAGTAAAGTATGCACTAAAAAAAATAGACTTTTCAAATTTTCCTCCACAATTTACAATTTATATTATCCTTGTATACATCTTTCTATCCAAATAAATATATTAATATTCTCCTAAGAAAAATAATATTAAAATTGAAATGGCTGATGACAAGTATAAGACTTATCCATTATTGAGGCTAAGATGACAATTCTGATCCTTAAAACAGTGCAAGTCACAATCTGGTTAGTTTAATGCATTTGCCTCTTGTTTTTCTTAGTGTTAAGAGAGTGCAAGTCATAATCTAGTTTTATTTTAAGGTTTTTGTGTTTGCCACTCTACACCATCACCTTCTCTTTCAAGGATTATATGTTTGACTGTCCTTTTCTCTTACTTACTTTCAGACCGTTCTTACAATCTCCATTGGGACAATAAATAGTTATGACGGTTGGCCCTCAGCTTCTTTGAAAGGACACTGTGAACATATTGCACACAGAAATGGGGGCACCCAAAAAGGTCCCATGGATCAATGCAATTATTACAGGATAAGCTATGCAATCACAGCCAACCAACCATCTGAGTATTGACCATGGAGGATCCCAAAAATGGCCTGTACTGAAAAAGGTCCTCTACAGGATGTGGAAAACGATGAATCAACTGGGAGATGCTTGCTTCTACTGGTTTCCGCATCCCTCCAAACATCATGAATGGTACGGTGGGGTTTCTGAATTCTGTGGAGACGACGGTGGCGAATGGTAAGGTGGGGTTTCTGAATTCTGTGGAGAGACGATGGCGAAATATATAAAAAGATCTGAAGTTCTACAGTGGCGTAGAGGGCTGTTAACACAGTGTATCGATTGTGCTACATGACAGAGATAACAACCACTAGAGGCTAGAAAGGCCCACAAAACATGTACAGCGAAATGAGAGACGCGAAGGGGAATGCTGGAGCCCGTGATGTCAAACATATCATTGTTACGGGTTTTTTGGTTGCATTATCGAATATAGAATGAGAAAATTTATAGTTTTTTTTTGTTGGATTGTCTAATATAGAAGGGTTTGTTCGTATCGTTATGGAGTAGAGTAAAGGCAGAGGATAAAATAGTAAATACAGTATCCGGGATCGTGTGTGTTTTCGGTGGAAGGGGTGGCACACGAGCAAAGGACCGGCCAAACCCCACACACCCAACAAGCCTCTCCTGTTCTTTTTATATATACATTCAAGAAACCAAGAGCCCCCGTGATTAATAAGATTGTAGCTTGAATCCATCGGGAGTTGGGTGGTAGCTGCTAGGGATCGATCCTTAATGGGAAAGGGAGGAGAGAATTCGTGCCCGGCCGGCATGACTGCAGAGCAACAATTAGTAGACAACGTTGAAGAAGTGTACAAGAGGCTAATAAAGCTGGAGAGCCTCCGCCCTTCCAAGGCCGTGAACAATCTTTTCACCCAGCTGGTGCTCCTCTGCACGCCTCCGAGCGCCATCGACGTCCGGGCGCTGAGCGAAGCGGAGCAGGAGATGCGATCGAAGCTCATCTGCCTGTGCGGGAAAGCCGAGGGGCTCCTGGAGCACCACTACTCGGCCATCCTCGGCCGGTTCCCGGACCCGGTGGAGCACCTTGCGGCCTTTCCATACTACAACAATTACAGGAAGCTGGCCCGGCTCGAGTTCGGCATGATGATCGACAACGGTGTCCCGGTGCCTGAGCACCTGGCGTTCGTCGGGTCGGGGCCCCTGCCACTGACGACCCTGGTGCTCGCCACGGAGCACATGCCCTCCACCCGCTTCCACAACTACGATCTGGACCCCGTTGCCAACGCCGTGGCAGCCCGGCTCGTGGCCGCCCGCCCGGAGCTCTCCCGACGGATGGCTTTCCACACCTGCAATGTCATGGACGCCGCCGGGCGTCTGCCGGAGTACGAGGTCGTGTTTCTGGCGGCGCGGGTGGGCATGGATAGGCAAGGGAAGGCGGAGGTGATCCGACACCTGGCGGAGCACATGGCACCCGGGGCCTTTCTCTTGCTCAGAAGTGCCCACGGCGCCAGAGGTTTCCTCTACCCAGTCGTCGACGTGGACGATCTTCATGGCTTCCACGTCATCTCGATTGTCCACCCGACTGATGAAGTCATCAACTCCGTCATTCTCGCTCGCAAATGCTAAAAATAGTATAGTAATAATAACAATATTCCTCCCCCTTCTGTATGACAGTATGACTAGTTTTTATTGGTTTTCTATTCGGAGAGATCCGCCACAAGCAGCAAACGTATTATCCGCGTTTGTGCCGTAACGGTCGCGGAGAATTTAGATGGAAGAGAATAGCGCGTTTGTGCCGTAACGGTCGCGGAGAATTTAGATGGAAGAGAATAGCTCGTGCACAGTTATCTCTCCTTTTCTCTTTTGTTGTTCAGCCTATGATCTGATAACTGATTCGATATCTTGCGCTTTGTTTGCATTTAAGATCTATCAGGTTACAAATTGGTATATGATCATATCAGATCAGTATTTGGTTTTATCTGTAATTTTTTCTTTATTTGGTTCGTTTTGGTTATAGGAAGTGGGTGGTTAATATAATATAATATGTGAATGGCAAAAAAATTGTATTTTTATTATATAAAATTAGAGTAGTCTAAACATGTTAAGCTTTGGATTTTTTTCTTATTTTTCTAATCATTTTTACTTAAAATTTAGAAGAATCTTTGGAAGGCAGATATCAATTATTGAGATTGCACAATCCTATGACCAACAACAAACATATTAAATTTATCGATTTATTTCTAAACCAATTGAGTTATCCCTCAAGGCTGCCTTCAATGTAGTTAAATCAACATAGATTTATTTTAATTCCAGATTTATCAACTATTAAGAAGAATAAAATCTCTTAGATATTTCTTCAAGTTTTGCATTTTAAAAAAATTAACATGGACTTTATCTCTCTCATCAGTGGATAAGTTAACATAGATTTTATCTCTCTCATCACTTGATAAATTTAGACTTAAAAAGGATTTATGTTGATTTATTTTATTATAATATTGTTTTTTATTAATATTTTAATATTGTGATTTATTTATTTTCAATTTTCAATTTATACATAAATGTAATTTCATCTAATTACTTACATCATATCAAATTCATTCAATATATATTAATAATAATAATAATCTAATTTTAAGGTTATTAGTTAAGTTAGACATTAAATTGGTTTATGAAACCCCTTATTTATGGGAAAAAACTCCCTACTTACAATAATTTCTAAAATCTACAAAAATATACATACCTTATATTTTCTAATTTATCTACTGAATTAATAATTAACATAAAATAATAAAACAAATTCTTATTTATAAATTAATTACTCATTTAATAAATATTTTACTTATTTTTTAAAATTGTAAAATACTTTTTTATTTTTTTAAAATAAATCTACCTTACATGAAATAATTATTAATTAAAATAATGAAATTCCACATATGTGATGGTGCCCATCGGTTAATTCTACGAAATTACCTAGTGGGTGTTTATTAAATTCTCCAAAGAAAGCATCTAGTGGGTCCATCACACATTCCATTAAATCAACGTATATTTAAAATTAAAACAAACGGCTTACGTAACCTTCACAAACTTAAAGTCCGTTAAAAAAGTTAAAACAAAAGGCATGCATGATCTTCAAAATCATTGAGAGGTATGACTAAATAACAATGATAAATCAATAAGATTAAAGTATTAATCTAAAATCAATATTACAATTTTTAATGTTATCAAGCAATGAAGTTTATAAGCAATTGTTCCTATCTTATCTCTGATTTCAAATGTCTTACAATATTTGGGTGCTAGTTTGTAATGATTTTTTTTAGTTTCATTATGAGGAAATCAAGATCCTCAATACTAATTTTATTTTTATTTTATTATTAAATAAATAAATAAATTTATTTTTATTTTAGATTATTAAATAAATAAAAATATTTATTTTAGGATATTTTCATATTTTCTATAATTTGATAAAACTTATTATTATATTTTTTTGAGCAATTTTAATTCTCCTTACTAGATTTCTAATAAATTCATTTTCATTGACTACTACATCTCATTTATGGGGATTTGAACCAACCTCTTCATGACATGAAACTAGTCAAATGACAACCAATTAATCTAACTCCTTAGATTCTTCCTTTGAAGAGGCATTTTCAACTCTGGATAATAGTTATAGAAGAGATTGCATCATATACATGAAGGATATAGTCTTTTTTTATTTGTTTATCATATACATGTGATGCATGTGTTCAATTATCTGATTTACCCTCTAAATTTGCTTGTTAAAGTTTGGGTGGTAAACTATAATAAAAATTAGTTGTTTGCCTACTCCCTGAAATAGACTCTTCCACTATTTTAAAGTCAACATTGTTTCTCAAACTAAAACAATTGTTTTGGGCACATCGTGTAGTCTAACAATTTTCTTCTTAAAGATTCATGCACATCCTCATATTTGGATCGAATTTGAATAAAATGGGTAGGTTTAATTAATTTATCCACTACCACCATCAAGTTTATCCAATACCACAATGATGGATTTAAGACGTGTCTATTCACAACAGCCTAATAATAAAATTTTGTATCACTACTTCGCATTTATGCTTGAGGAGTGGTGTTGGAAGCTTTGCCAATGTTAAATAGCAAGACATATTCTTAAAAATAACCTTGTCATAACAAATAACATCTAAGCATCAACAGTTGTGAGAGTACAAACAATAGTTTATGTTGAAATAAAACAATGCACAAAATAAAACAATAAAACAAATCATATATAGTTTATGTTGAAATAAAACAATGCACAAAATAAAACAATAAAACAAATCATATATCATAGAGTAATCGAGAAGTATCAACATTCACCATATTGTAATATGGTCTATAACAGAAAAATAGTGTTATGTCATTACCAACTCAATTTAGAGATAATAGTAAGGGAACGATAACAAAGTTCTATGTTTTATTTTTATCATGTACATATGCTCAACATAGAAAGAAAAATATAGACATATTTCCATTATCACTCTTCTTATATATAGACTTTCCATTATGCCATTAACTAATTCATTAATGGATAACCATTCATTATTCATTATGTGATAATTAAAAATAAGTGGAATTAGTTTTAGTAGTGTAAATCATTATTATAATGTCTTTGTTTGACAAAACAAGATATTTCCTCACTGAACAAACACCTTAAGCAGTCGATCACACAACCAAATCAGATATTAGTACACCAATGTTTTTACGTGGTTAAAGCCCTCGAAGAGGGAAATAGTCCACGGACCCAGTCAACGCGGCCACTTGAGGCAATATTAATGCAAAAGAAAAATAAATATACATAAAAGTTTATCATAATCAATCATCAACAAATGACCTTCCATGTTCTTTTAATAGAGATCACGGACCACTCGAGTATTAAGCCATGAATCAATATAGCCACTAGTATTGAGGAGAATATGAGTTGTCAAATCACTTTATGTCTAGAACTTATCGTGACCATCAGATTACATAACTACAATTGCATACTAAAGAAACTCACTTTTACCTAAAGATGCATTAGACCAAGTTGATCTTAACTAACTCCTATGTGTCTAAATATCTTAACATCCCCCCTTAAGAACAACTTGGGATAGGATTGAAGGATTTACAAAGGTGACACAATAGGAGAAGGAAGAAAGCATTAGAGTCTATCCCCCCTTAATGAAAACTTCCTAAACTCCTAACATAGATCAAAGTTTGGAAAACTTCACTCCTATAAGAGACTTTGTGAAAATTTCTGCAACTTGATCATCTGTAGGGAAAAAGAGAACTTCGGGAACATGATCTTGAATGAGATTTCTAATGAAGTACATGTGTAGCTCAATGTCTTTATAGTGCTAATGTTGAACTGGATATTTGACTAGCTTGATGGCACTTTGATTGTCACACCAGAGGGTCATTGGATGTTGTTGCTAGAATCCAAACTCTAAAAGGATTTGTCGAAGCCACAAGGATTTGTAGATTCTATTGTACAATATCTACTGCAAACAGATATTCAGAAAAAGAACAGAAAAGATACAATGGAAAATACAAACATTACACGGAGATTTTTTCCCTAGAAACCCAAACCAGGAAAACCAGCATATTTTGTAGTCATTCATATGTTATACATTGTTTATAATACAATATACATATAGGAGCCAGCGGCATCCAAACCCCTAACCCAATGACCTGGATTAGTCCAAAACCCTAATTCCTTAACTGGAAATAGAAAACCATGTGCCGAAAAAACCACTTAAATACGTGAAACATATCCCGAGGCAAGTGACACTACTACTCGTGCAAAGAATATAACACATACCCAACATTCTCCCACTTGTGGTTTTCTTTGCATACAAGGGGTTACAGGGTTACATAGTCAACAATCCAGGGCAACAATGCCCATGGATCCTCTACACCAAGAGAACTTCCCAGTGCTCACAGATTTTGTTAATGTGTCTGCAACATTCTTCAAAGTGTCCACCTTCATCAGTGATACTTTCTTTTCTTCAATCATGTCTCTCACAAAGTGATATTGAACATCAATATGCTTTGTCTTTGAATGATAAGTTGGGTTCTTCGCTAGAAAAATTGCACTCTGACTGTCACACTCTATCCTTACAGCTTGTTGTACCAACCCAATACCTGAACACAATATTTGTAACCATACTGCTTACTTACTTGCATGAGTGGATGCCATGTATTTATCTTATGTAGTTGAAAGTGCCACTACAGCCTGTCTTTTGCTAATCCAACTTATTGTTCCTCCAAACATGTTAAACACATACCCGCTTGTAGATCTCCTACGATCCAGATCTCTAGCCCAGTCTGCATCCACAAAGCCATGTATACCACTATGTCCAATCCTGGTCTTTCTTCGTAGCACAATCCATAGCTAGCAATGCCACGCAAATACCTGAAAACCCTTTTTATTGTTGTCCAATGCTCCTTCCCTAGATTTGACATATACCTACTCAAAACTCCCACTGCATGTGCAATGTTCGGTCTAGTACAGACCATTGCATACATCAAACTGCCAACTGCACTCACATATGGAACATGAAACATGTCCTCCTCTTCTTCATGTGTCTTGGGACACTGATCCGCAAATAAATTTACACCAACAGGAATAGGAACCTTGACCGGTTTACATTCTTGCATATTAAACCTTTGCAATATTGTCTCGACATATTTTCTCTGATTTAACCAGAGTTTCCTCTTTTTCCGATCTCTTTTAATTTCCATGCCCAAAATGAAATTTGAAGTACCGAGATCCTTCATGTCAAATTTAGAGGAAAACTGAGTTTTCACATCCTAGATAATCTCCTTGTTGTTTCCTATCAGCAACATGTCATCCACATACAAGACCAAATAAATCAAATGATCACCAATTAATTTAAAATACACACAGTGATCCTCTTTGCTTCTTGTGAATCCAAGTCCTAGCATATAAGTATCAAATTTTTTATACCACATCCTTGGTGATTGTTTTAAACCATACAGGGACTTTTTCAGCTTGCATACCAGCTCCTTCTTTCCCTTCACAGCATAACCTTTTGGATGCTTCATATAGATTTATTCTTCCGGATCCCCATGTAGGAATGATGTCTTCACATCCATCTGTTCTACTTCAAAGTCAAATGCAGCAGCAACAGATAACATAAATCTTATAGAGGTTAACTTGGCAACAGGAGAAAAAATCTCACCAAAATCAATTCCCTCAACATGGGAATAACACTTTGCTACTAACCGAGCTTTGTATTTCTCCACTTTTCCTTCTGCATTCAGCTTCTTTTTAAATACCCATTTGTTTCCAAAGGGTTTTCTTCAAGTGAGCAACTCCACTAGATCTCAAGCCTCATTCTTATCCAGAGATGCCATTTCTTCGTCCATGGCCCTTTTCCAGAGATTTCCATCCTCTTAATCCACTTCCTCCCTGACAGTTCTAGGATCATCATCAGTAATAGACAAAGCAAAATTTGAACAGAAATCAGATGGAATATACCTTTCCGATAGCCTTATTTCTTGAACCGATCTCCTCAATACTGGAGTATGAGGATCTTCATCTTCTGATTCATGTTCTTCTGGAGAGTCCAATTCATCATCCTTTAAATCAAACTCTATTTTCTCTGGTTCTTCCTTACTTGGTAGGACTTCATGTTTAACAACATTCTTCATTTCTCTAAATACCACATCTCGGCTATACACTACCTTCTTAGTTTCTGGGTTCCAAAGCTTATAACCTTTGAGACCATCTTTATATCCAATAAAGATACACTTTTCAGCCTTCTTATCCAGTGTACTCTTGTTTTCCTTTGGAACATGAACATATGCATCACAGCCAAATACCTTGAGATGTGTGAGAGAAGGTTCCTTACCAATCCATACCGCTTGTGGAGTCTTGTCATCCAACACTGATGAGGGTGATCTGTTGACCAGGTAACATGTAGTACCCACTGCCTCTGCCCAGAATTCTTTCCCTAACCCGGCACCACTGAGCATGCACCTTTCTTTTTCCATCAACATCATGTTCATCCTTTCTGCAACTCCATTCTATTGAGGTGTATATGGAGTAGTATTATGCCTTTCTATACCACACTTCTTACAGAATTATTCAAATTCATTTCCACGGAACTCTCTGCCATTATCTGTCCTCGACACCTTAATTCTTTTCTCTGTTTGATTCTCAACAAGAGCCTTAAACTCTTTAAACCTGTCACAGACTTCAAATTTCTTCCTGAGGAAATATATCCAAGTATTCCTCGAGAAGTCATCAATAAATGAGACGTAATACACAGATTTTCCCAATGATGGGACCGACACAGGTCCAAAAACATCATTGTGAACTAGCTATAAGATTCCTTCTACCCTCTTTGCACCAAAGGAGAATCTTACTCGATTTTTCTTCCCATATAGACAATGTTTACAGAAATTAAAATCCAGAGAGCAGTTAGACATACCTTCAACCATACCTTTACCGTGTAGTAGTCGAAGACCCTTCTCTTCAATATGCCCCAGTCTTTGATGCCACAGCATAACCTTTTCTCGAGAGACTATAGGATTTATTTCTTCTTCAACTCCAATATTAGGAACAATAGAACTATTACACCCATCACTAATAGTGCTTCCTTCCAGCTTATACAGGGTTCCAAACTGAACTCCTTTCAGCAACACCATTTCTCCTCGAACCATCCTGCAGGTTTCCTTTTCAAATATTGTTGTTACCCCTGGATCGTCCATTTTTCTTACAGAAATCAAATATCTGGCCAAACCTAGAATGTGAAGAACACCATGCAATGTTTTAATCCTTCCATCTATGAGCCTCAACTTGACTTTTCCTCATCCTATGATTCTGGTTCTCGAATCATCACCTAAGAAAACATTACCTCCATCATACCTTTCATATTCGCAGAACCACTCCCTGTGGGGAGTCATATGAAAGGATGCACCAGAGTCAACCAACCATGCCTCATGATCTGCATGTGTGCTTGAAGAAGCCAAGTACACATCCCCTCCTTCTTCCTTAGAGGTATTTTCTTTTGTAGAATGAGATTCTTCAGATCCCTTCTTTTTCTCAACTTTAGATCTACATTGCTTCTTGTAGTGCCCTTATTTTCCACATCTCCAACATACTCTTACAAACTTTCTGGGAGATTTAGATCTACCCTTAGACTTATATCTCCCACTTGATAAATTATATCTATTTATTTCCTGGGAACATCCTCTTGCAAATAATGTTTATGTGCTATGTCCTTCCATATTCTTTCATCTCATCTCCTTCGACAACAAAGATGAGACCACTTCCTCAAACTTCAAGGAAGTGGTATTACTACCTATGGCCACAACCAGACTATCCCACGAGTCTAGTAAAGAACATAATAAACTGATACATTTATCTTCATCTGAAATTTTAATCTCAACAGATACTAACTTACTTACCACAGTATTGAAGGCGTTCAAATGCTCTGCCACCGAGTCTCCATCTCTCATCCTCAGGTTATACAACTTCTTTCTCAGGAATTGTTTATTCACTAGGGACTTAGACTGATACAACTTCCCCAAATTTTCCCATAAATCCTTGGTTATAGCTTCCTCTGACACATTCAGTAATATTGAATCGGAGAGACACAGTCGGATTGTGCTCTTTTCCTTTTGATCCAACTTTTACCAATCGTCTGTTGAAGTTCCTACAGGTGCAACACTTGAATCTACCATGATCCACTGATCTCTGTCCACCAACAGATCTTCCATCTTGAGCTTCCACAGCTCAAAACTTTTCCCATTAAACTTATCGATCTCCAGCTTTGAATTGCTTGCCATTTCTTTTCACCTAAAAAATCAATACCACAGATCTCTCACTGTAACAAGGCTTATCATAGTCCCGAGCGAAAACCTTGACCACAAAGGCATCCCCTTGGAGCCAATAAAGCTTTGATACCAAATGTAGATTCTAACCTTGTACAATATCTACTGCAAACAGATATTAAAAAAAAGAATAGAAATGATACAATGGCAGATACAAACATTACACAGAGATTTTTCCCCTGAAAACCCAATCCAGGAAAACCAGCATATTCTGTAGTCATTCATATGTTATACATTGTTTACAATAAAATATACATATAGGAGCCAGCAGCATCCAAAACCCTAACCCAGCGACCTGGATTAGTCCAAAACCCTAATTCCTTAACCGGAAATAGAAAACCATCGGCAAAAAACATGTGCCGAAAAAACCACCTAAATATGTGACACATATCCCGAGGTAGGTGACACGTTTCCTGAGGCATAAATTTTTTTTGAATATAAAACTACTACTCGTACAAAGAATATAACACATACCCAACAGGATTCTTGAATTCCATTAACCTCTTCTTGGTACTCTACTTATGATAAAGAAAAACAAAGATCTCGTTGTTTCTTACAAGCCCAAGTGACAAGTCCAGAACCAAGAATGAAAACATAACATGCAATAGACTTATGATCATTAGAATCATCGACCCAAATAGAATCAATGAAACCAACCAACAAGGGATTCTCCCCTGACCTGTAATGTATCCCAAACAAAATTGTAACCAGGATATACCGAAGTATATTTTTTGTTGCTTTTCATTGTCTCTCATGGGGTGTTTTCATATACCAGGCAACAAGACCAATAGTAAAGGAAATACCAAGACAAGTATGAGTCAAATACTAAAGGCCACCAAATAACCGATGGTATAAAGTGGCATCTATTTCAAGTGTAGTATAGGTGGCAACAATTTTGACTCCAAACTATAAGGGAGAGGGGGATGGTTTAAAATATTCCCTGTGAAAGTGGTGAAGAAGGTATCATGCATACTTAGGTTGGGAAAGGGAAATTCCTTTATTGGTTTGCAATACTTGGAGGCCAAGGAAATAATGCAAGGAACCTAAGTATGTATTTTCAAATTTATTCTTAAGGGTATATTTCTTATGGTTTAAAAGTTTAGGGTCACTAATAGTGAGGATAAGGTCATCAACATAAATAACATGTATCATGAGACGGTTTCCTACTTTCTTGGTATAGAATTGGAGTCATAATGACATCTAGAAATGTCGATATCAAGAAGAAAGCTATCCATTTTAGAATACCAAACTCCCAGAGCTTGCTTAAGGCCATAAAGAGATTTCTTAAGGTGGAAAACAAGATGTAAGATAGTCGACCCTCTAGTCCTTACTTAGGCTGATGGGGTGTTAAAATTGCACTTTTCCCTACGCATCTCAAAACCTCTTCTCGAGGGAACCGTCATCTTTTTCTCATCAAGAGATTTCCAACAACTGTTAATATTCTCATATCCAAGTCCTGGATCAAAAGATATGGCCTTCCAAAGTTTTTCTTGGCTTTCATTGGTCCAAAATCCACCTCACTGACACGTGGCTCCTAGACACTTGTGCCCTCCCACATGTCATTGACATGGTACCTGCCACCTCACCCATCAGGCCTCTAGACCAATGGCCCCAATCACTTGGGCCAACCTTCATCGTTGTTGTGTTTATTACCTTAAGGATTCATACACCACCCCCTATTGACCTACTCCTATTATGATCAGCTTGATGGGTTCTCCCTATAGATTTAACGGCTCTCGGGATTTGACAATCAACAATATCGATCTTGTTAATGCCTCAAACTTGATCGACGGTTAACCTCCACCCAGTTCTTCACTTTTCAAAGAGATAGGGGGTCCCACTATAGATCCATGACTGAGACTCATTCTTGTCTACTTGTCGATCAACAATTTTCATTTAACCCCAAAACCTTGTTGTTGTCTGCACTCGTCCTATGGATCTGAGGGCTAAGATTAAGACAATTGTCCCTAGACTTAAAACAGACAGGGACTCAAACTTGGTCCCTTCTACCAATCATGGGCTGACACGTGGATCCTTCCACAGCTTGACGCATGGACTGACATGGTTATCCATGTCATCATAGGGATGACACATGGCCCTGTCACCACCTGCCACCTATCGTGACACGTGGAACTTCCACGTCATTAGGACATCATTATCCTTTCTCCTTTTTTAGGAAAGGACTATGGTGATCAATAGCGAAGACTAACTCTCTCCCAAGTCAACGATATTTCTTTTGTCCTCACAATATCTTCATCATCGTCATCATTTCCTAAGAACAACGCTCACTTCTCCTATCTTCTATACTCTTACAATGATGCATATGGCACCAATGGTTCATATCTCATTGAAGTATCCTCCACCGAATCGATGGTCCAGATATTTTCCCATGCCTACATCGTCAACGACACTCTTGGCCAACACGTGACCTTACCAACCTCCCATGCTCCGATGACCACACATTCGGATCTGACAATCTAGATCTTTTGGCATGTAGTTCTGATGGCCAGGATTAAAGAGAAGGTCCAAGGACCTCCTCACCCATTGGGGCCCACTTTCATCCCATTGAACGATCCCCTAGTGACACCTATCACCATTAGGAAATGTTGGCAGTCAATTTGGAAAGCCACGTCAACATGACATCATCATTCCCTTTTTATCACTTAATTGGGGCCTAAGGAAATCTGCAGTTGTGGTTAATCCTTTCCTTTGCACCAATCAATGGTTCTCGTTAATCCATGACCCCTATCGTCATTGACACTCTTTAGAAAATAATCAACCTCTTCAACCTCCCACTTCTGACGACGATTCCACTAACATCAATGGTTCAAATCTTATCGGGGTCACTCCCAACGAATTGACGATTGTTGTTTAATATAAGGTTTCTCGTCATCATCGAAAATCATCGTTCCAACCATTGATCCACTTAAGGACTCGTCCACCCGGCGATGATACCTTTTCAACGAAGGGATGATATTTAATCTCACCCATGATCCAATCCATGGTTCTTGTTTCGTCCTTAGAATTTTTGTCGTTATCACCAGACTTTATATAATTCCTGGATCTCAATCATTTATGATGGCGATGCCCTCCCTTAATCACTTGTAAGGACTTCTAGTCCCAACAAACAATTCATATATATTCACCACGCTGAATCGACGTCTGTGATGGTTCTAGGTTTACTTTTCGCCATCGGCTCCATACAAACCTCAATACTCGAGTACTCCAAACGACGAAACCCATAAATAGAGGGATATGATTAAATCTCCACACTAGTCCAACGGTGGTGATTCCTTCTAGCTTAAACACAGGTTCTCAATATGGGTTAACATCCAATTTAGGGACTTAGCCAATTTCAGGGATTCTTCAAGGTCTTAACCAAGATTTCAAGAGCCCTGGACCTTGCTGAAAAATATATGTATGACATACACATTCCTAGCACAACCATACAATTGTATCTAGGACCACAATCACATGAGAAAACCATTTGTATATTTCCTTGATCATTCAAGCTAAAATGCAGGGTCTTCTTTCTTAGATACACATTACACATGCATTTCCATAAAGATACTTATCACTTCAAGTTCAAGAATTCACCAAAGGAATAAGCATTAACACCATTAACTAGGAATACATATTTTCGTACCAAAACTGTAGACAATATTTATCTGGTCTTGATCCATTTACATCGATTAAAGGAAATACTCATCTGTTACAAATTTCCACTAGCCAACTGACTGTGGGTGTTCGCCTTTCCACCCAATCGTAGGCTCTGCATGTTTAGTCACTACGGAAGCAGTCCACCCCCATGCCATGCAATGATACTACCAGGGAATCTCTTTCAGGTTCTCAAAGAGGTTGGTATGTGAAGATTACTCTCCTTCTCACTTTGTGATAATCTCCTCGCACCCACCCAGCCCATCCCTCATCGAGATTTATCAGATTCCCTTTCTAGCATCAAGGTCGTGGCCTCTTAGCTCGGATTGGATATCAGGACTCTCATATGGGTCCTACAACCAAATTATTCCTCTGATACTTGTGTCTCTCTACCCGTACGTGAGTTCACTCCCTTCAAACCCGAAGCCTCTCAAAAAAAACTAGATAATTCTTTATGTCTCTCCCGCATGTACCCGTGTGCTTCTCTTGCACGCATCGCTTAGGAAGGTTCTTGACCTATCTTCTTTCTTTTGTTAGAAGGAAACCCATGGTTCAATCATGGGAACTCATGGTGATATTTTTTTTTCCCTCTAACTGACAGCTTTATGTCACCTTAGACAACCCTTCATACTTCCATTCATTGAGGGTGGTTGGTTGCTCAACCACCAGTCCTCCCTCATTAACTAATTTTTCCTTGAAGTCATAGTTAAGGGAAATAAATGAATATTTCCAAATTAAATATTTCAGCGAGGAGGCTTCATTCATCTTAGCATGATGAACCCCTCTCTAGGTTTCCTCACTCTTCCCTCTAGCGGTATCATGGCCAGTACTTTTAAGGATTCACCCCACAGTCAGTTTTTGGCATTATTAATTAAATGATAATACATTTACAATATTTATATTCCATTTCATGGAAATCATTAATTATGATTAATTACATATAATCAGGGGTTTAGAAAGGGGGTATTACACAAAAATGGATTCATTCTAAACATATCCAAGAGGTTGTTCCATGTAAATTTATTCTTGCAAATCCTTGTGAAATAAGGTCAATTTAACATCCATCTAATGGACCTCCCATCTATGTGTGGAAGCAAGGGCTAGAACAAGGTGGATGGAATTCATTTTGGCTATGGGAGAAAAGGTTTTGGTATAGTCCATTCCTTCAATTTGATAAAATCCTTTAGCAACTAACCAAACATTATGTCTTTCAAAACTTCCATCCAATGCATACTTAGTTTTATACACCCATTTACATCTGACAAATTTTCTTCCTTTCAAAAGAGGTACAAGATCCCAAGTATCATTCGCCATTAAGAAATGATATTCTTCATTCATTGTTATGTCCCAATCTAGTTGGACAAAAGCTTCTGCAAATGTATCTAGATCATGAGTCTCTGAAACTTGAGACAAAAGAGAGGAGGCTCACTGAAACTGTGTATGGCATTGATCTATAGTATCACCAGCTACTTCACATGTTGAATGGACCCATACGGGAAGTTGTGATGCTAGTGCATGTTCATGTGTAATGGACTCAAGTGGAGGAAGGTGAGAAAGTGGAGGTGGATTTTCATCCTCGTTGTCATCATCTGAAGATGAAACTAGAATAGGATCACTAACAGAAAATTTGGAAAGAAAAGATGGCATATATGTCGAAGATGGCTCACAAGTTGAAGATGGCACAAACATTGAATTAGGCTCAACCTGAGATGTTTTCATCGGAATTAACATTTGTAATACCCCTAGGTCGAACCCCAATGTAAATATAAATGCAATTGTACATATAGGATGATGAGCTAGGATAATTTTGGGCCAGAGTGCCTTTGTATGAATGTATTTTGAGGCCAGAGTGCCTCTATGGTTATTAGGTTGGTGAACCTGAAGCTGAAAGGCCAACGGGCTTATTTTTGTAAAATGTAATCACACTCAGTTTTAATGAAAACACATCACTACTATAGACCAACCATGTAAAAGAGTATGGGGGGATAAACTCCACCAGAATGAGAAAGGGGGGCTAAGAGTCTGGGGAAAAGGGGCTAAGCTAG
>ML835302.1:12715-23236 GCA_009831015.1 Picea engelmannii | reverse complement strand
CATTTACCCTAAGACACTGGTATTCTTTCCAACATTGAGTTTGTTGTGCAAATTCATCTTTCAAACCTTCAAATTTTGAAATTTCTAACTAACCCTAACACACTAACTAGGGCTGACGTCATACCTGACGCAACAACCCTTCTAACCTAGCAATAAATGATGACGTCATGCCTTATTTGAGCTTTTGTTGATAGAAAACACTGTTGGCTTGGTCATCTTGTGATAGACATTGATAAATTGATGATATTCATTGACTAGTTAGCAAAACGTTGACCTTCTTTGTCTATTATAGTAACCCTAAAAGAAGCTGACGTCATCTCTAGGATATTGACACATCAACTTCTTGTATATGAGCAATTAATAACATTTAATGCATTGATTTAATTCAAGGATTGATCATTTTCATTTGATGCTATATTATTCTGGTGTTTATTGACAAGTAATATTATATAACCATTGTCATTATTGCAATCATTGACTTCGTCAATAACTACTGCTGTATATGCTCATGTACATTAAATTTTGATAGTCATTGATTTATGAAGTATTAACCACTATCGCATGTACTAGTTTTATTGTTGTCTTGTCTCGCAAGCAGGTGCCTTTTCTGTGGTTATTCTTTACTTGACTATCTTCTGGGCAGTAATCTGTGAAGGGGAAACTTGTCTTAATCCTTTGAGCCTTTTTTTGCTTTCAAACCCCAGATTGCTAGGGATGTCTCCCTTGGGCTTAGCCACCCTAAATAGAAAGGACCTCCCCATTGTGGTGACATTGGGTGGGGTAGGTCCCTGTTACGCCAGTTTGACCCTTATCCTCTAGCCTATGACCTAAACTACAAACTGAGTGATAACAAAGCCCTTTTGATAATTGATTTTCACCTCTCTTTCGACTATCTATGGGGCGCTTTCATAAATTGATTTCTCATTTTCCCGCCACACTATTGTGTCATTCTAAAAGAACGATGTGTGTTTATGCTCCGATCCCATTGGAGTTTGGGCAAGATTAGATTTTAGGTTCAATGCCTCAACCAACAGAGTGTTTCCACAAATTGATTTCTTTTCCTTCACTGCAACGATCATGTTTCTTTTCAACACAATCTTTATAAGTGTTCCTATTGTAGAGGACTTTTGCTTGTTGATTTTTCGACTTAGTTCCAAGACATTGAAGCCATTTTTAAGTTGATACTGTTGGAAATATTTCTATTTTCGACTCACTAGTTCAGTGGTAGTTAACTGGAGTAGTTCTATTTTAGACTTTATATTTTTAGACCATCACTATTATGCATGCATGCATTCCTAAGAAGAGTTCACTGATTGTTCGCTTTTCTTAATTATGGAATGTTATGTCCTATATGAGTGCATATCGCTCATCATTGTATTCGATTATTGATTAGCTCATTGGAATAGTGTGAATATATTTTCTCATTCTTCCATATTGAATCTCTCGTCCTTTTCTTAATAAGATTTGTGTTGACCACCTATTTCAACTAGGGGGTCAACTCCATGTGCCATTATGATATGTACCTGATGGTGCTACTAGTTTGAAGACTTTCTGGTTCTACAAGGCAGTTTTGGCCTTCAACACGTATTTTTGTAATTGGAATTTCTGCTCCCCTGCGTGGGATAATAATGTAATGGGTCTGCATGGATCATAGTTTAGGTCGGTTTCCTAGGACTTCATCATTAGAGGAGTTCTTTTCATCGAGTATTTTTTTACCTCGGGTTATTAATTTGGCCTAACCAGCCTTATTAATTTCCCTTGAGTTTTTCACTCCTACAATAATTCTTCAAACTGGTGAAAGGCATGCTAATGGTCGAGCCCTATGGTAGCCAATGTCTAGGAATATTGTAAATGACCATGCTAGACATCTTCTAGAGTCTTGCAGAATTCCGTCGAGTCTAGATAGTTTCTTTTAAATTATTTAAAATTATCCATTTAATGGTAATTTTAATTAATTTTTGATAAAAAATTGTAAAAATTGGATCCGTGGGATTTTGATAGGGGTATTTGTGCTCAAAAGGAATGGAATGAGTCCCCCTACACCCTTGGAGAAAGTTTTAGCTCAATTGGACAAGTTTTGCTAGGTGTTTGTCGATGACAAAGATTTAATTGCTGGAATTGACAAAGTCAAACTTGTCAAATTTTTGTAATGTGAGCAAATTAATTAGAAAAAGAGTGGGAGGACTTACCCAAACATTTTCCTAAGCTATCCTAACCCTTTCCCAACCTTCACCTCACCCCCTCACCTAGCCATTAAGTCAAAACGTCCTTTTCCTGTAGAGAAGTGCGCCCTCCTTCTAGAGAATCTCCAAAAAATCAAAAAATAATTGAAGAGACTCTTTCTCTCCCTTGGTGCACCTCCCTAGACCCTACAACTCATCTTTTGACTTTTCAAACCCCTTACAACTCATGCCAACTCATCTACCAAAACATGGGTGGATTTGTTTTTTGAAATAGACCAAAAACGAATATATATACTGCTGGTTTTATACTTAAAATTTCTGGTTTTCACTAACAAATTTTTTCTGCAGATTTCTAGTCATTTCTGCAGCTTTTCCAGCAAGTTTTACGTGCTGGTTTGTGACAGAAACGTGGAGAAACAACCTAATTGGGTGTATCTAAAGCCAAGCAAATTCCTCCTAGGTTGGGGTAACAAGTACCCACTTCTCTGTATATCTCATTCTCATTGAAATCAAGCCCAAGGGAGTCCCAAGGGCTTGCTTTTCTCAAGCAAATTTAATTTTCTGCGTTTTATTTTTATTGTTTGCCTACACCTAGGAAAGAGATTGGCAAAGCCAACCATCCTATATCATAAGGCTAGGTGATTAGTTGTGGTTTATTGCTTCTAGTGTTTGTGTTTATGGTTTGTCTTTAGATCTTAGAAGTTCATTTCATTTCCTTGTTTAAGCCGTGGAGGCATAGTAACTTACTTGTGTTATTTTCAAGCAATTCTTTTCATTCCAAGTTTTACTTTGCTTTCAAGTTCAATCACTTAATATCTTTCAAGCTTAAGCAATTTCCTTTACTTTACTTGCAAAGCACTTTTACTTTCAAGCACTTGTATATTCAAGCATCTTTACTTTCTTGTAATTTACTTTTCAAGTACCTTACATTGCAAGCACTTAATCCAACTTAACTTAATAATTCTTAAGGCTCAATTTACCTTAGATCCATAGGATTTCAATTTATCTAGTTAGTTAGAGCACCTTTAACTGTCTCAACTTTGCCATCAAAAAATGAACCTAAAGAAGAAACAGGGGGTGCTAGATTAGGGATGGTCTCACGGCACTAGGTGTCCCCCTTGTGGAGTACTTTTGTTTCCGGATTAACCTGTTGAGCTAGGGTGTGGCCTTGTTTTCCTCACTTCTTGAGCACCCAACATTCTTTTTGGTATAAGCGGGGAGAGTTCTAGGGAAGTCACATAGTTTTAGGGTTCACACTTTAACTTAATCAACTTAAGAAATCCTAAAACTTGTCCACCTCAACTTGGTATAATTTCTTAATCTTTTGATGGTTTATGCTCTTTAATTTTGCAAGCATTTCACTTAAGTTACTTTACATGCAATTTTATTTGAGCACTTATGGATGATTAACTAGTAGTTGCGCATCTCTTGCCCGTGGAGGCTTTTACTTGCTTTATCTTTCACCCCTTGAAGTTGCGCATCTTGTGGAGGCACTTCTTGTTTGGGTTTGTAGTTGTGTTGATGCCATTGAAGACACCCCTTGAAGTTGCGCATCTTTTGGAGGCACTTCATTGTTTGGGTTGTTGGCTTGTTGTGTTGTGGTGATTATCTCTTGAATATTCTTTCCTTTCCTTGCACAAATCAAGTCAAAGTTAGTGTTTTCTTTTCTTTTTTGTTCATAGTTGTATATTGTTGTATCTTTAGTATTATTTATACTCTTTTGTATAGATAGTTGTATCATTTATTTATTCAATTGTAAATTGCGTAAAGTAATTCTTTTGTATCTAATTGTAATCCTTTGTAAAGTTTAATCTCTTTGTAACTTTAGTTGACCCCATTACCCAACCTTAGGCACTAGTCTTAGTTGACTTAGGAAAAGGGATTGCCTTTCATTGAAATTTGCATTTGCATTGCTTGCCTCTCATATAGGCTAGTTTCCCCCAACCTTTAACAAATTAAAATTAACTCCTAGAATTAATCTTTTTACTCACATAGTAACTAGGGTCTACCCCCCTTGGCTTCCCTAGGACTAAGCCTAGACGAAGAAGTTCAAGTTGAGGTGACAGTGGGCTTGAACTTAGACATCGTGTCTCCGAGGACACACTAAGTGGATTAAGACTTAGTCCACGTTTGCAAGTGTGTATAAGGACGACAACACTTTGTTTGTACTTGCTTTAGCTAGGTCTCCTCTGCAGGTTAAACCTATGAAACATTGACATGGTATTAGAGCCGAGTTGCTTGGAGCAAATCAGACAATCCAGAGAAGAGGGAAATCAGAGTTTTTAAGAGTGTAATCCGTGCATCTGAAAGTGTCACAACCTCTCCCTGTCGAAAGGTGCAACAGTCATAGGCACACATAAAATTGAAAATTTCTAGATAGTGTCGCAACCATTTTTTCACAAATTTTGAAAGTGTCGTAGTCTAGCCTTGCATAGGGGTGTGACACTATCCTAAGTGTCGCATTGTATCCTTCACACACGGTGCGACAGTGTCTCAGGCTGCCCATTGGGACAGTGAGACACTCTTGAAAAGGTGTTTTTTCAGTGATTTCTTAGGCAAACGTTTTTGGTTTTTCAGACTAGTAAGAGGGATGGATACGACGCCAATTCTTCAGTCAAATTTGGTGATAATTCTAACACTATACAATTATTTTGAATGGAAGCCGAAGGCCGAATTCCAACTCAAAAGAAAAAGATTGTACAATTTGACGATGGCGACAGAAACAAAACCTACATCAACGATTGAGAAGACCAGATGGGCGAACCGTAAGGATGAGGCCACATGACTTCTTCTTGAATTAATTTCAACTGATTTATGGTTTCATGTTGCCGCATGCAAGACTCCAAACGAGATCTGGACCACCTTGGAAGGTCTCTTGGGAAAGCAGGATGAGATGAGAGGTCATATGCTTGAGGTAGAGTTGATCCAAATTGTTTTAATAATATACATGATTTCTTTACCAAGTTTAAATCTTTGATATTGAGCTTGACATCTTGTGGTATTGATAAGTCTACACAAGTAGACCAACTTATTCTAACAATCTTGGCTAAGCTAGGACCAAAATATGATGTCTATGTCTCCACTTTCCATTTTGATAGATATCTCTTGGGATCAAAGTGGAAGATGCCTACCATGGAGCAGTTCGTTGATTTTCTCACACATGAGCAGGCAAAACTCATTTAGATGGGTCTAATCAAGGATCCCAAAGCACATTCACTCACCATGCATGATGGAAAAGGATCATCCAAACAGAAAGGAAAGGGGCAATCACATCCAGAGCCAAAGAAGGAGGGATATTCCAAACCCTTCAACGATTCTTCAGGTTCCAAAGACTCTTCAGATTCCAAGAAGAAGAAGAAGGGAAAGAAGTGCACTTATTGCAATAAATCGAATCATGAAGAATCCACATGCATGAAGAAGCAAATCGATCTTATGGCACAGGTACTTCAGTAGAAAAACCTTGGAAAATTTATTTCTGAAGGAGCCAAAAAGAAGAAGGAAGAAGATCCCGCTCCTAAGAATGGTAATCATCATGCTCTTGTTGCAATTAATTCCTCATCTGATTCATGGATTACAGATTCCGCCGCATCACATCATATGGCAGCCAAAGAAGAATTCTTTTCTTCTTTGTTTTCATGCTCAAAACCCCCTATTTTCAAGGGGGATGATACTCTAGTAGCAGTAGCAGGAGAGGGAAGAGTGGAATTCCCTAATGGCAGTTTTGAGAATGTTTTACACGTTCCAAAGCTTTCTATAAATATGCTCTCAGTTTATCAGATCACTCAGAAAGGTAAAAAGGTTGAATTTACATCAGATTCAGTTTCTGTACTTGACATGCATGACAATTCCATTATTGCAATTGGTGAGGTAGATCACAAATCAAGGTTGTACAAATTCACTAAGTTTGCTAACTATGACTCCTCTTTACTACTTACACATGAGGAGAGTACTTTGGATGTACCACCAGTCCAGCATGCAGAGACTCTTGTGCTTCCATCAGTTCCAGACATTAGAGATGATTCCATACACTCAGAGTCTGTACATGGAAATGAGCAGGTAGTACAGCCAGATAAGGAGCTAGTGCCGAAGCTTTAGCAGATGCCCAAGAGGGCACAACCCACGCTTTGGGAAGTAGGTGTCCTCGCAGGGAATCCATTGGATTCGAGGAGGACTCGATCTCAGCATGATGAGCCTTCTCATGTACTTTCAGCTTCTGAACCAACGATGCCCATTCATTGCTATATGGTTCGATCTTTCGATCCACAGACCTACAATGAGGTTGTGGGAAATCCATTATGGGTAGCAACCATGCAGGAGGAGTATGACTCACTCCTAGAGAATCATACTTGGGATCTGGTTCCACTTTCACCAGAAAGAAAGATTTTTAGGTGCAGATGGGTCCACAGGATCAAGAAGTACAAGGCAAGAGATGTTGCCTAAGGACTTAATCAGATCCATAAAGATTTCTACATCTTCACGAAGACCTTCAGTGAGCAGAAGTTTCAAACTTTGCGGGATCGTCTTGGAGTGAAGAACACAGTTGCCTAGCAGCTGCCTTTTCTTCTTTTGATGCATTGTCTTTTGAGGGGGGGTTTTGTTCCCACGTGGTTTTCCCTCTTTCCTCATTTTTATTTAGTGTTCATTAGTTGCATTGTACATGAGTACCTAATATGGCCTAGTTATCGAGACTCATTTTTTATTACTCCATAGTGATGTTCAGGGGGGGTGTTGGAAATATTTCTATTTTTGACTCACTAGTTCAGTGGTAGTTAACTGGAGTAGTTTTATTTTAGACTTTCTATTTTTAGACCATCACTATTATGCATGCACGCATTCCTAAGAAGAACTCACTGGTTGTTTTCTTTTCTTAATTATGGAATGTTATGTCCTATATGAGTGCATATCGCTCATTCATTGTATTCGATTATTGATTAGCTCATTGGAGTAGTGTGAGTATATTTTCTCATTCTTCCATATTGAATCTCTCGTCCTTTTCTTGATAAGCTTTGTTTGTCCTTTCTTTAGCTAGGTCTTCTATGCAGGTTTCTATGAAACATTGACAGATACTTTGCTACCTCCGGCTACTAATGGAGCCAACCTGAACATTGATCTCTCCAATTGCTCCGATACTTGCGAAGGTTAGCTCAGCATGCATCTTTCATGGTTCCTTGCTGGGCCACATATTTTTGAACATTTGGTGTTTTAATGCGATATTAATAGTGCTGATCATTCCTCTCTTTCAATTTGATAGAGGGCAATCATACTAAATCTTTGCATGAGCCAAAAAGATTTGTGATGTGTTCCGATTTATTAAGACTTGATTGATCATTTAATGCTAAGAATTGTTTTATATAGACAATTTCCTATTTGAGCAGTTCGAACAGAGTTAGCTAGTTTACTGAGTATTTGTCCGATTTCAGTTGTCAGTTACTTGCTCTATTTTTCTCCTAGTTTCTTCGCTGTGCTCACCAGGTAAATTATTTGTCTTTCTTGTTTGAATTATGTATTTCTTGCATGCATTGATTTCAAACTGCTATTTCACGATTTCTCAGTGGCTTTAAGAGATTGATAGGGATTGTCAGCTCATTATCATTCTTTTGCCCCTTCGATACTTCTAATTCCCAATTAGCAGAATGAAGCTTTCCACCTTACAGCCTAGCTATTATATTCCTCTTGTTAAGTTCCTTTGCTCTCAGTATTTTGGTTTTGTTTTGTATTTGAGCTCGATTTTTAATTAGAGCTTGGTTATGATTTTTAGCATGTTACTTTTGATTGCCAACATTCATTTTAAATTAGGGTACACTTTGATACTCACTTTTGTAAATAAAAGCATATCCTCTTTCTTGCTTTTCATTTAACTTTTGGTATATGAATAAAAGAAGAAATAATTTATATGCTGATTGCATGTTTATTCGTTTTTCATTGTAAGATTGTAATTTTGATTTGTTCTATTTTGGAAATGTTTCAGAAGTATCTACATGCCCCCGAAAAAGAAAACTCTGAAATCTCATAGGAAAGAGAAAGGGATAATGGAAGAAGAGTATGCCCCTTTACAAGTAGCAGTCACAGAACCTTGAAGATGTATTTATTTAGACACTTCAAGCATCTGAGATTGGCTAATTTTCCAGATTGATCTGAGTTGTTCCAAATTTTCAAGGATGAGAAATACCCTCCCTTACCTATATTAATTGATCCAGTGGATGATGAAGAAAGAATGAGGAAGTTTACCCTAACATCAGGTAATCGTGCCTGCATAATTTAGCATGGCCTGCTATATTACCTTGTGCAGAAACAATTTGTTGGATCATCGACCATGTCAGGCTAGAAGAAAGAACAATTATCAATGATAGGGTACAATGTATAGCTTTATTTCATCCCAGTGAACTTCAATGTTACTACAAATTTGCTGAGTATGAAATACAGATGACCTCTGAGTGGGTTGCAGGGTTCTTGAATGATTGTAACAATGTTTTGGAGAAATGGTGGATCGAAGGGAAATAGTGTAAGTCAAGAGACACATGTATTTATCTATCTACCAACTTGAGGGAATGATTTATTTATGCTGTGGCTTTTGTAACTAGACTGTGTGGAGAATAAGATTCTCAACATTTCAAAGTATTGTGGGTGCCATTGTTGCATGGCATGGTGAAGAAAGGGCTAGTGTTTAATTGGGCAGACATTTTGTCTCACGATTTAATGAAAGCCTTATCAAAGGTCAGGTTTCCTGAACTTGATTCTCTCGAGTTTTACATGCTATCTTATTTGATGGATATCATATGTGCAAATAATGAGTAATGAGTTTAAAGGTATGGGATGGTGTTGGAATCCTTCAGAGTCGCTGGTACAAGTTTATTGTCTAGTTTTATGGAAGCACAAGCATATCAGACACTTCACTCAAATTTGTGATAATTTCTTTGCTCGCTTATATGAAATTATTTTCTGCAAAGTAGCACCCAGATTAACTGATGGAGCCATGGGTGTTCCAAGTGAGACAGGAGACTGGTATGTGGATGAACATTCAACCTATATCAGAATATATGGGGCAGCCAAGTCACCTCATTTGTTGCCTAAATTTGTTCCTGATAGGTTAATGATGAGGGAGATTGCTTACCAAACCATTCTCCATGGTTTTGATTCATCACTAAGTAAAGCACATAAGAAGTGTTGTCCTACATACCCTCTTTACATTGGAATGTATGGCTTGAGTAATGCCAAGTTCGCTGAGATGGAAGCTCATGATATACAGGGATATAACTTCAGAGAGGGCAGGTTTAGGAGATATGAACCTAAGTTACTGGTTGAGAATCATGCCAAGGATGTGGAATACACATGGCCTTACACTTGTGAGAATTGGGAAGAAGAGAAGGCCCTAGAAAGGGAAAAATATTTTGAGGAGGTGCTACAAAGGAGATCCTTGCTCCTGAAGGCAAATGAGGAGAAGAAGAAAACAAAGGAGAACATGAAAAAGAAAGAAGAAGAAGAAGTAAGAAAAAAGATGAGGTTGATGCTGAGGTAGCCAAGTTGCAGTCGGAAGTTGAAGAAACTAAGAGAAAAGTTGAAGAAGAAAGGTTAGAAAACGAGAGAGCTGCTCAAGAGTGGGCAACTACCGGATAGAGGTTTTGGAGGAAGACAGGAAGAAAAAGGAAGATGAAGAAAAAAACTGAAGGCTGAAGCAACTGCTAAACCTGAGCAAAAGAAGAAGAAACAATAGGATGTTGAAATTTAAATATAGTTCAGATCTGTAATATTTCTTAAAATACTTCTTGCTGATTTATAATTTATTCACAGTGAATATGCAGAGATACTTGAACATAAATAGAATAGAAGCATGCACGATAACACAAGGATTTTACCCTGGAAAAACCCTTTCAAGATTGAGGGAAAAACCCAGCAAATGATCTTTCTTATTAGCAAATGAATGAGCTAGGAGTAGATACAAATTTACCATAGCCACACAGACTTACAACCATGAGAGTTTGCTGTCCAGATCTAGCTTTAAAGCTAGCTCAAATTCTGGTATAAGTTCGCAGCCCGAAACTTGAAAGCAAACTGTCCTTGCTGCAAAGATCCCATGAGCAACAGAGCTTCCTTCTTCGCTGTTTCTTCAACGAGTATTCAATGTGTATTTGTCAAGCACCGAGGAGTTCTATTAATAATAATTGTTTCCTCATAACTCGCTATGGAACTCGTATTCATCACTTGACTTAACTAAGATAACTCGTCTTTGTAACTTAACTTACCAAGTCGACTTTACATGCATACTTTGTTAACTCGTCAACTTGACTTTGTTAACTCAAATTTCCATGCAGACTTTGTTAACTCGTCAACTCGACTTTGT
>ML835301.1:27636-48553 GCA_009831015.1 Picea engelmannii | reverse complement strand
AGACTTAAAGCTGAAGATAGGCATAAGACTACATTTACTACTCCATGGGGAACTTTTGAATATCTCAGGATGCCATTTGGTTTATCAAATGCTGGAGCCACTTTTCAAAGGGCTATGGATTATGCCTTTAGGGGGTTGATTGGAAAGTTGATTGAAATTTATCAAGATGACTTAACAGTATTTTCTAAGGATGGGAAAACACACCTTAACCACCTTAGGCAAGTTCTAGACAGATGTAGAGAATTTGGAATCTCTTTGAATCCTGCCAAGTCAGTATTTGGGGTTACTGAAGGGAAATTATTGGGACATATAATTTCAAAAGATGGGGTTAAGTTAGACCCGGAAAGAATTGAAGCCATTAGCAAGGTTCCCTTGCCAGTATCAAAGAAAGCATTACAATCCTTCTTAGGACAAATTAACTTTGTCCATAGGTTCATTCCCAACTATGTTGAAATTATGAAACCTTTGTATAAGCTACTTAAGAAGGATGTAAAATTTGAATGGAGTAACGAAAGTAAACGAGCTTTTGAAAGCATTAAAGCTGCCATATGTGAAGCTCCCGTCCTTGTTAGCCCAGATTATGATAAGGACTTTATGATTTTCTCCTTTGCTTCTGAAGACACTATTGTTGGTGTGCTACTTATCCTCTCAATGGTGCGACCTCAAAAGCTCGACCTCTCTCTTGCTCTCCAAAAGGATCTTCTTCTCAGGTAAATGTGTAATACCTTTGAAGAAGATCATCATTTTACAAACTTATCTATACAAACTTGGGATGCGTGCCTCTTCTGCAAATGTTGCCTCTTCTCAAAAGCTCGACCTCTCTCTTGCTCTCCAAAAGATTGAATGAACAACCTCTCAATGGTGCGACCTCTAACCCTAATCAACCTCATGCTTGGTAGGTGAGGAGTTTCACATCCAATGGTTGCGATTGGGTTAGATGGGTGGTTGAGATTGAGTGTCTCTTCACTCACCCCCTCACTAAAGTCATAAAGTCACCTTTTAATATGCATCTCACAAATTAAATGACTAGGGCCCACATTAGGCACTTTCTCACCCCTTAGAGATGAGAAACACTTGCCTAGGTACTTTTTAATTAAAAATTTAACAGTTAGGGTTTGAGGGGTGAGGTATAAAGGGGAAAACACCTTTTTCCTATGGTAAAACATAAGGTTAGACACCAAGGGGGGCGAAATTAGGGTTTAGGTGGTTTTTTTCACTTAAACTTTTTAATTCCCACATGTCAATTAGCAAGGGAACACCACTTTAAGTTGTTGGCTAAGCAAGGGGGGCTTCTTTGCCACTCTCTCTATAACCTTTTTTGCTCATTTTACAAAAAAATGACATTTTTGACTTTGTCAATTAAGCAATTAAATCCCTGACTTGGACTGACTTGGACTCCTCATGGACAATGTGTTGATTTTTCATTAAGTTAGGCTCAAGCATGAAGTTCATTCCAATTTTAGCATTTTACTTGAACCATATACAATTGCAGTTACACCATGTTGTCGCCTTATACACACCTGGGAGACATGGAAGAAATCTTCAATCCACTCGATGTGTCCTTGGGGGCAAGTGAGAGTTAAGGTGCTGTCACCTAATCCTCAACTCCTCCGTCTAGGCCAACCCCTAGCGAAGCTAAGGGGGGTAGTCCCTAACAAATATACTAAGGCTTTGAAATAAGCTAAGTACAAAACATGAAATCTAGGAGTTTATTATTCTTTTAAACAATCAACCATAAACTGATAAAACATGAAGTAATCATTCACCATGATATATAATCAATAAGCATATACTTGCATCAAAAGGATACTAAGAAACAATTGTTAGATGCAAGTTTCATTTAAATTATTTCCAAAAGATAACCAAATTGAAGATGAAACCTGTGGCTTTGCTGAATGTGAAAATTGAGACCAGTGCCTTAAAGTGAATCGTGGGCAATGTAGTTCGCGTGCTTTATTAGGATAAATTGATGTTTAGTTAATGAAATGGTTTGGGCCTCCTTGGAGGTTAGCTCTTTGTTTGGAAACTTGCGGAGAGTTTACCGAAACCCAACGATCTCACCAATAAACTCACTCAAAGTGCTGGATGTCCAAAACGGGTGGGAATCCAGGTCCCGAAAGGGCCCGCCTTACTTCGCAGGTCACTTCAAGGTGTTTTCCCGTGCACTAAGCTAACTACTTTAGAGATTGTCCTAATTAATCTATCAACCACTGACCAACATAGCGTGTATGAAACTTACTTCCAGCAGATCGAGACTAGCTCGCAACTAGAAGGGTCAGGAACCGCACTGAGAGCTGAGGGGAATTTGTTTATTTTAAACAAGAAAATAAATGACTGAATTGAAATGTGAGACTAATTACCAATCCACACTGACCAGACCTCTTTCGAGGAGCTGAGGGGATGGCTTATTTGCCAAATTTAAATTGCAAGAAAATAAAGCTAATCTAGCAATTAGTGTTCTACTTTGCAAAGGGAAACTAATCTAGATTTGATTTAACTTTACTTGAGGTGTGATGAATTGAGATACTACTTTTAGCTTATCCTTATACGTGAAATAATTTAAAACTTTAAGCAAAGAAAACAAGCTAAATGGAAGATGCCCAAAATCACAACACCAACCCCCTTAGGGGGAAAACAAAAAGTGAGGCCTCCTTTGGCTCACTTATTTTATTAACTTTGTTACAATTTCTCTTTTATAGAGTCTTTGAAAAAGCTAAGGACCCTTATATGAATGGATCAAAAAGATTTACAACTTTTTAGAAATTTATACAAGTATGGGGTACTTCAAGGGGTTCCTGAGGCTTGAAAACTTCAAAATTTGGGCAGCATTCCTCTTTGTCTTTTCGTCAAACCTGCAAAAACAACAAGTTAATTGGGGCAAATATGCCCAAAAAAAGCTATTGGAAGACTTTGCAAAAATGTTAGTCAATGTACATAAAACTATAGAAAATTGGCCAATTAAAACTACACTAAAAATGAGAAAAAGAGTTAAGTAAAACAAGAAAGAAAAGAGACTTTCTTTCTGATATTACTTGCTGTCCCAAAACAGTAAGTAATGTCACAAAGATACCAAGATATGACTTTGAATCCTTTATAAATCAAAACTACCTTTAGCCTTAAAAAAATTTCAACAAAAATTTGAGCTAGAAGTAGATTACAAGTTAGATTAAAGAGAGATCCAATCTACTTGCTTTACTATGCAAACGAAAAGAGAAACTTATGATAATTCTTTTGATAAGACACTTTTACTTTGCAAGAAACTAAAGTAACCGAAAAATATTTAGATTTTGTTTGAGGAGATGAGAAGAAATTCTTTAAAACCCTTGGAAAGCTTGGGCAATATGGAGTCTTTTCGGCATGAAAGAGGGGCTATTGTCCTTTTTGAATCTTGAAGATGAAGCGGATGCAAGAAAGCTCCACCTCCCTTCAAGTATGAGACCCTAAAAGCTTCAACACACTTACACACAATATCAAATAGTAGTATCCTTTACATATGAAATCCATAAAGCATGTTAATCAAGCAAGAAAGCATGAATTCTTTGATTACATATGAGCATCAACGAGATTTAAAATGCAAGCAAGCTTAGTAAATGTTGTTAAAAGAAAGATAATTGATCTAAGAATCAAACAAGTTTAATAGATCAAAGCTACCATCTAACCAATTGAAAGAAATGTATCAAAACAATTTCACCTCATAGATTGGTACATGACAATTAGCATCCACACATGAGATCCACACCAAGTTGCCTCCAAAGCCTTTCTTTATTCCAATATAGAATGATAGTACAGTTTACAACATGAAAGCAATCCTTAACCCAGATTGAACTAGCTAAAGCAATGGGAGGATGCTTCATTATATAGCAAAGGGTGAAGAGATGGGAGATGAGGAGGGTGCACCACTTGGTGAAGAGGGGCGCACCACTTGGAAGGGAAACTCATGCCAAGTGTGGGAATGTGGTTGCCACCTATCCCACATATCCTCCAACTCGCCACCTCTCAAGCTTTGAAGAGATATGGAGTGCCACCTCGCAAGAGGTTGGCTGCCCCTCATGGGAGTGCGCCACCTCTCAAGAGGTGCGCACCCCTTTATTGGCACATGCTCAAATGGATATCACACATACCCCACTTTACTCCCTCAACCAGTAAAAATCAATTATTTGCTGCCACATAGCCTTTTGAGGCTTTATTTCGTCTCAAACATGTCCCCACATGTTTCCTTAATTTGTGCCCTTGTTGATTTTTTATGTTTTTATTTGACTTTTTTGGGTTTTTGGAGTAAAATTAATTTTTAAGTGATTAAAATCACTAATTTTACTCAACCAAGTGGGTAGTTAGGTAATATGGGTGCTCTAGGTCCAAAAATGAGCACCCCCATGGCATATTAAGTCCCCTAGTACCACTTTTTTAACACATCTTTATTTTTTAATTAAAAATTGCCGAATTCTGACAATTTTTAATTAACTGGAAAAAAAATAAAAATCCTAAGGGAGACTTAGTACATTTCCATAAGACTCTAGGAGAATTTTTAGCATGGTAATATACATTATACACTAGGATTAGATCCATGCTCAAGCCTAACCATGGGCATATACTCCAGCTCTGGAGGGATTGAGTGAAAAAACTCATAAATTATAAATCGCCTGAAAATGGCAAAATATAATTAGTAAGTGAAAAAACACTCCAGAGTATGAATCACTCTTAGGACTTAAGGTGGCTAAGACCTTTTACAAGTTCATCATGCAACATCTCTTATTACAATTTTTTATGGAAATGTAAAAAAGGGTGGTCTTTACGATCGACTGAACTTCTGAACTCTGAATTTTGAACAATAATGTTCAAACTTTGGCGGCTCGCTGGAAGTCCATCCTAGTGCAACTTTGATGGATAACACACCATAAACAATTTGCTGCAGTAACCAAGATCATAAGAAGAAACACCATGTACAAGTACACAAGAAGTATCCTAGGAAACCCTTCTCAACAAGGGAAGAAATCCCAGCCAATCCTTTGCTATATTCTTCAAGAGAAAGACCTACCACACCATAAACCTAGCACACAAATGGGTGCTTACAAAACCTAGAAGGCTATCACCCAAGAGAGGTGTGCACTTCAGCCCTAGAACTTGTACTTTCTGAAATTTCCAAAATCACACTTGTATTGTGTTTCCTCAATGGCGAAATCACCTTAATTTATATTAGACTAGACACATCAAAAGTAGTGTCTATTGGCACAACAGGGCCGACCTCAATAACTCAAAATATAATTAATAATTACCATATTAATTATCTTTTACATTAATTATCGTTTACTTCATGGTGGGGCCAACCTGTACCCTTTACATCACAATTAGGGTTACAGGTAAGTCTGACTCTTAGACAATATAGCAAGGGATCTCATACACTCACTAGTGTTCAGCCACAGGGACATCCAAGTCAATAGATATCTATCTCACTACGTCTCACAGGAGAATCATCTGGACACACACCCACTAGTGCTCAACCACTAGGATCATGTCCACCTGTGCTCATCCACAGTGACATCCTACTCAACAGATCTCTATCTCACTGTGTCTCACAGGAGAATCATCTAGAGTACCACATTATCTCAACTCTCTGCACAGAGGAGAACAGTACATTGTTTCATCTCCGTCTCAGAGAGAACGACACACCCAATTCATGGGCTTCCTCACCCCACATAGGGACACACAACGTTCCATTTCCGTCTTAGAGAGGAACCATACTCCCATCTCATGGGCACACCCGACTCATGGGCTTTCTCACCCCACATAGAGGCACACAACGTTACTTATCCGTCTCAGAGAGGAACAACACACCCATATCATGGCACACCCAACTCATGGGCTCTCTCTTAGGCTAACTTACTCAGTTTGTGTCCTGGAGGATGTCTCACGTAGTTGTAATCATCAACACAATGACCTAGCAAAACTTGTCCAATTGAGATGAAACTTGGTCCAAGGGTGTAGGGGGTCTCATTCCATTTCTTTTGAGTACTCACACCCCTATCAAAATCCCCAAGGACCTAGTTTTTACATTTTTACATAAAAAATAATTAAAATTAACATTAATTGGGTAATTTAAAAAAAATAAAATAAACTACTTAGACTCAACGGAATTCCGCAAGACTCTAGGAGATGTCTAGCATGGTCCTTTACAATATTCCTAGACCCTATTCACCCATTGGGCTCAATCATTAGAACGCTTCACCACTTTGGAGGATTATTGTGGGAGTGAAAAACTCAAGGGTAATTAAAATGGTTGGTTAGGCCAAATTAATTACCTGAGGAAAAAAAACACTCGATGAAAGGACTTCTCTAATGATAAATTCCTAGGCAACTAACCTACAATATGATCCATGCAGATACATTACATTATTATCCCATGCAAGGGAGCGGGAATTCCAATTACAAAATGAAGTGCTGAGGCCAAAAATGCCTTGTAGAACCAACAAGTCTTCAACTTTGTCGCACCATCAGGTACATAGATTCATGGCACATGGAGTTGAACCTTTAGTCGAAATAGGTGGTCAACAAGGCACAAACACACTTGTGCCTTAGGTCTTAGGCTTTGAGGAAAAGGTACCTAGGGTGCAAACACACTTGGGCACTAGGTGTCGTTTTTTCCTTCTCCTAGCTTCACTTAGGTCAAGGATCAAAGTCTGGGGTTAATACCCTAAAGTGCAAGCACTTTTGGGCCTTAGAATTTTAACCCTAACAAGGATGCTTCATAAGCTTGGACAAATAAAACTTTGTGAGGAAGAGAAACACTCTATCATTCCTCTTAGGGTTTCAACAAAACAAAGATACTTGCAACAAGACAACAATTTAACCATTAACATTTTCAAAACAACATAAAATTGCAAAAAATTACTTACTTCTTCCAAGTAGCATGAACATTCAAACCTTAGTTGCAGAAATTATCGATCCAAATGAGCAACACATCCACAAAGAACCTCCTCCAAGGCTAGCGCATGAGAGAAAAAGATCCGAAGAGGCTAAAAAGACGAAAATTTCATAAGTGTTTCCCCGCTAATGAGTGAGGGAAGTGATGCTTAAAATGAATTGTAGTGTTAGCCTTATTATATGAAGCCAAACCTAGCTCTTTTTCCAAAAAACAAGTCAAATGACAAATATAATTGGGGCGGACCCCTTAAGTAGCCTCTAAAAAATGATAAAATGCAAATAAAACATCATAAGTGCCAAACATGTGGTGATGTCAAGCCTCCAAAGGCTAGGAGAGGACCTTCCTAGGCCACGTGGAAACATTTCAAGGTGAAAGGATGGAAAAGGGTGCATATCATCATCCATGGACATGCTCTATCATCAATGGTACACCAAGTGTCATCAAACCCCATCATTATAAAATCCTAGAAGATGATGTAATCAACAGAAAGAAGATAATGTCAAGGGTCTAGGGCACTGCGTCCAAGGTGGAGGAGGATGCATCTCATCTCAGCATGGTGTTTGACTGTCAGCTACTGCAATGTCCTCCATCCAGTGAATAACAAGCCATGGGGGAACATTTCCCAACATGTGGGATTTCAGCACATTTGTGTGTCATCATGACCGAATTTGCCAAAACCAAGCCTATTTGTCCATTGTCCAAGGTTATGAGGATGTAAGAGCTCAAGTCAGAAGATGGAAAGTCATTGGATGACTCATTGGTTTACATCACATGTGCCAAAGTCCTGCAATAAGAGCACAACGTCCTAGGTGAAAGACTAAGACGTCCCTCAAAGGACCATGTCAAGGCCATCCAAATCAAAGTAAAATATAAGACAAGGTAGATCAATGTTCATAAGAGATATTAATCCTCGAATCATGCAAAGTAAGATGTTACTTAAGATATAATCCATGTAAACAATTCACCCCAGTATCCCCTTCAAGCATCACATTGGCCTAGGACCTTATGTGAGTTGGCAAGTTTGAATATGGGAGGGCCTTCATCCAACCCTATTAGGTGTGCCAACCAAGATAGGAAATAAAATACCCAAGTAGAGGGATAGGTCCTGAGGGAAACAGTGAAAGAAAGAAACCCTTCAAGAGTAAGTGCGATAGTGGTATGAATTTGGGCTTACTTCATGGCTTATGGTGTCATTAAATCCATTTCTATGAGCGCCTTTGTAGAGGGAGTGCTTGCTGCTTGAGATACCCTTTCCTCAGTTCTTTTTGCATTATGAACCCCTTAATTTCCTTTTGATACCTGTTACCCCCTTAGGCTAGGGCTAACTATGGAGATTATGTCTCGAGTCCCACAGGTAGCAAACATGGAATGCTAAGAGTCAGATTGACCAACAGAGCCCGCAGGGTCCCTCCTACTCATGATTGATCACCACTCATCACCAGTGGTAGAGCAACATCCACTACAGTGGCTTGGTCTCAGAGGAAAACATGTCTTGCTTCATGAGGTAACAAGTTTGGTGTCATGGTAAGTATCACTTTAATATTTGAAGCATTTGAGCTTGTTGCAAAGAGTCCTTTCTTGATTATGGAACGTTTGCTTGGTAATTATACCTTTTTGCTTAATTTTACCTTGGTGGTTGTCATTGTATTATACTAAGTTGGTCACCCTCGGGAAAAGGGTTGTTATTGGGTAGTTCCTTGAAGGGTCATTGTACATGTTATCGCACAATTTGTACTTTTCCAAAATCCCAAGGCAAGTGGGTACAAAATTGACGTAATTAGGAATAACCTATCACTGTCACCTTCATAGGAGATCCCTTTCTATTTAGGAGTATGTTTAAGCTACACCAAGGGGGGTTTGAGAAGGATAAGGAAAATAGTCACAAGGAAACCCTTCCCCTCTCACAGATCACTCTAATTAGAGGTTTCTTTTATCTGGGGGGTTTGAGAAGGATAAGGAAAATAGTCACAAGGAAACCCTTCCCCTCTCACAGATCACTCTAATTAGAGGTTTCTTTTATGTCTTAAAGATGAAGCAAATGAATAGTACTGTGTACCTGCCCAGAACAAGACAACAAGGCAAACATGGCACTTTCCAAGTACCAGATGATTGTTAGTACTTCATAAGACAATAAACCTTCGTAAAATAAGCTAGTTGATTATGAATTTGCAGCAATGCATCAGTTTATAACAACAATTAATATCTTATAACAGCCACAAGATTCAAGCCTTGAAATTGCTTGAAAAAGACAATAAAAAGTGATTTTGACTAGGCAAATTGAGATAGTAAATTGTCACAAGCAAAGTTGGCAATGTTTAGCTAGCTTTTAATGTCACTTTTGCAAAGATTTTTCTGCAGTTAGATGGATGTAGCTATCTTTTGTAACAACAACAAGTTTAAATGGTCAAAAGTGCAAGAAAACCATACACAGACTAGTACATACCTAGTAGATTCACCAACAATTGTTACAATTAAATTTTGATTGGTTCTAGTGTGAGTTATGTAGGTAAATGTGCCAAATTAATGCATGTTTAGATGGCTGTAGCAATGTTTATCTACAACAAGAAGTTATCTTAGGAGTTATTCTAATTTAGGGTTAGAAAAAGTTAGTAAAGAGTTCAAGGATAAGTGTATAAGTGTTTGTTTGCTCAATCACGACTTGTAAGAGGTAGTCTAGTGCCTTTTTAGGGTAAATGGAGTCACTAATGGCAGCAAAAAATTCTTAAAGGAAACGTAGCAATGATAGTTGTATGTTGAAGGGTGGAGAGGATAAGAGAGGTGTTAGAAAGAAACAAGGGTTAGGCCCTAGCGATTTTCTCCTTCCTTGAACAAAATGTAATAAATTATGCAATTGGAAATGGAAGTAGGGTTACTAGAGTGCTACAATGGTAGGGATCTAGTAGTTACTTCAAATAGGTGCCTTTCAAGATATTTTAACACATGGAAGATTATAGGGAAAAAGATAATAACATATGTCAGTCCCCTAGGGTTTCAAGCTAGCAATTTCATAATCTTAGACATGAAACAAGTAAAAAATAACCATAGCATTCATTCACAATAAAGAAATGCATAATTTCCACTTACTTTCCAAGAATAATCTAGCAAATCACTCTAGTTGAAGATCCTTCACAAGAAAATAGCCAAAATGCACCAAAAATTGCCTCCTTCAAGAAGTGCGCACCACTAGTTTCAGCCAATAACACTTAAGGGAGGCTGAATTTAAGACCTCTACTTGAGTGATGAGTGAATCATGAAAAAATACAAGAGATTTATCTCTTATTTATACAATGACAATGACCTTTAATTGTCTTTTAGGTAAAAAAGGCCGACCTGGCCAGTTTACATCAAAAATCCAATTTTTACATAAAATTAACAATTTAAAACACTAATTTGTCTTTAGGGATGACATCATGCCCCTCTTAAGGTGACGTTAGGCCCCATCATGGAATGCAAGGCCTCAAAAGTGAAATGTTAGGCTAGTTAGGATTTTGGCATGAGGATGGCTTGGTGCTAGCTGCCACATGTGCCAGCTAGCACCAAGCCGTCCTCATGCCAAAACCCTAACTGGATGACGTCAAGGCTCAGTATGATGATGTGAGGGGCCTTCAAGGTCCAATGTCATGGTGGAAGGGAAAGACCCCCTTGGGTCTAGGCCTGCCAGAGTGTCTCAAAGGAAATGTTCTTCTTCTTTCTTGGTGCCATCCTCTGGTGTCTCTCTGCCCCTAGATGGGGTCACAACATCCATCTGATGGGCTTTTAGCCCCATGGAGGTCTGAGCTAATCATCTCCCCATATGTACCTATCAACTACGTATGGTACATATGGTCCCACAACAACAACAAGTACGCCCTCCATGGGCTCATAAGTCACAGGGATCATAACAATGTCAATCACATCCAATAATCAAATTACTCAAACATATGCATCAAACCCCCCCTTTACCAAGACAAATGCTCAAAGACGTTATGCAATTTAACAAGCCAGGTTTGGAGAGGGTCTCAGGATGTCCTATTGGGCTAATCCTCCTCAAGTTTGGGGTGTTTCCCAGGTGAAGACTGTTATCGCACAATTTGTACTTTAATCCAAAGGAAAAGTGAATGGAAGGAAAATTGGCATAACGACAGGTTATCCTATCACTGTCACCTCAATAGGATGCCTCTTTCTATTTAGGGTTGAGGGCCCAGGGGAGACGTCCCCGGTGACCCGGGGGTTTGAGAAGGCAAAGGTGAAAATGTCTATGAAGATGTCCCCTCTCACAAGTCACACTGATCAAAAAGTCCCAGGGTTTTAACCAATGAAGTAATAAAGAATTTAGATGTACCTGCCCAGAACAAAGCAACAAGGAAAGATATCTTTTGCAAGTACAACTTGTTGTTAGTACTTCATAAAATCATGGACTTTATCAATAAAAGCAATAGTTTATATATGGTGAAGCAAACAGAAATTTATAGCAGCAATTTTTATAAGACAATAGATTCACAATAAATGCCTTAAAACGACTTCAAAATGACCAAGAGTAATCACTCATCAATATCAAAGTACTGGCATTTGTCAGAAGCAAATAAGGCAATGTATTAATCAACTTTTTCAATTGCTTTTAGGTGCTTTTAGTGATGCAATAGATGGCTGTAGCTTACTTTAGTAACAACAACAAATAGGTTAGTAGATTAGACTATTCTAAGGTTAGGAGTAGTTAGTAGAGAGCTTAAGGTAAAGGTTTTGATAGTGGTTTATGTCAATCACTCAATTGTAAGGCTAGGTTCAGTGCTTTTTAGGGTAAATGGAGTCCTTTTAGGCAGCGAAAAATCTTGAAGGCACAAATGATAATAAGAGAATTAAAGACAAGAGGGTCAATAGTTGAAGTGTTGGTAGCCCAAGGCTTCAATTATCAAACCATAGGGGGAAATGGCTACTAGGAAGTAGGTAACCCTAGGCCCTAGTAGTTTTCCTCCTTCTTTAGCTCAAAGATAAAGAGATGACGGCTTAGATGAAGAAAAAGGTGCTAGGGTGTTGCAATGGCAAGGCCCTTAGCAAAAAGCTTCAAGGAAATCGATTTTCTAGCATAATCTAGTAGGTGAAAGTTATTAAGGCAAGGACAATAACATGTGCTTTAGCCTCCTAGGGTTTTAAGCTAGCAATTTCATAATCTTAGTATAAATGCAAGATAAATGTAACTATAACCATTCAATGAAGAAGAATTGCATAAAATTTACTTACATTCACCAAGAATCATCTAGCAAATAGCCTAGTTAAACACTTCCACCAAGAAAAGTGCCAAAATAGTCCAAAATAAGCCCCCTTCAAGAAGTAAGCATCAAATTTCGGCCAAGTAACCCTAATTAGGGTGCAAATTTCAGACCTCACACTTGTGTAAGTGAAATATGATGAAATAATACAAGGGAAAATCCCTTATTTATACAGTTACAATGACTAGAATTAGGTCAAAAAGGCTGACATGGCCAGTTTACATGTAATATCCAGTTTTTACATTAAAATGACAATTAAAATCCTAAATCAAGAAGAAAAAGAGATGTCATGCCCCTTTAGGGCGACGTTAGGCCTTTTGGTGAAACGTTGGCCTCCAGGAGCAAAACGTTGGGCCTCCCAAGGCCTCTAGATCAAGCCACACATGCCACTTGTCACACAACTGCCTCCAAAGTGTCCATCAAACGTTGGGTGACGTCAAGAGTCACAGAGGTGACATCATGGGCCTTCCAAGGTCTACATCATAATGGGAGGGCAAGACCCCCCTGGGTCCACGCCTGCCAGGTTGTCTTTGGTGGAACATCCTCCCCTCTCTCCGGTGCAAACCTCTGATCTGTCTCTGCCCTTGGTTGGGTCTCAGCATCCATCTAGTGGGTTTTTAGCCCTATGGAGGTCTAAACTAATCATCTGCACATGTTTACCTTTCTGTTGGGTGTGGCCCTGCAACAACAACTAGTACACCCTCCATGGGCTCATAAGTCACAGGGATCATAGCAATGTCAATCACATCTAATAATCAAGTTATTTAAACATGTGCATAAAACCCCCTTTCCCAGACAAGTGCTAAAAGACGTTATGCTATTCTACAAGCCAGGTTGGAGAGGACGTCAGGAGGTCCTATTGGGCTAATTCTCATCGAACGTGGGATGTTTCCAGGTGAAGACAAATCCAGGCCATGTAAGTGGATGAGGTGGTGAGGGATGTTTGAGCAATGGGTGCAGTGATGACAGGGGAATGTATGGCTTACCTTTGGGTGCCTCTAAAGAGGGTGAGATGCACCTTGTCATGGATGCAAATATTTCCAAGCCCATTCAATGCCTTTTATCTTTTATCTTATTTCTTTCTCCTTAAAGAGACTAGTTAGGGGACACTGCCTTGGCGTGGTGACCAGTGGTGACAATGTTACCCAAAAGCATTTCACGGAGATGAGAAGGTTGGCTCGTGATGAGACCCCCTTTCTCTTGGCTATGCCACCAAGAGCCACTACCCTGGCATGGTGACCAGCTGAATGGTAGTGTCATACCGCTACATGCCCATGGACCTAATAGTCTGGCTTGTGATGAGACCGCCTATCCTCCAACTAGGTCTTGATTTTATTATTTTATGGGTCATGTTATCCCCCACTTTTAGGGATAACTAGGAGATCATGTCTCGAGGCTCACAGGTCCTAGACATGGAGTACCGAGAGAAGGATTGACTTTAGCATGGCCCTAGAGGGCCCACCTTTTCTTTCTTCCAACATCTTTATCTTGTCAGCAGCAGCAACATCCATCACCATCGTCTTGGTCCTGTGTCAGAGATGGTTCTTGCTCCATGAGGTAATTAGTCCAGGTATCATGGTATGTGTCACTTTGATCATCAAAACCATTGAATGTGTGCATCTGATTCCTTTTATTTCTAATGACTTCTTGGATATTACACTTGCTCACTTGACCATGTTTGGGGGGATTGGCAGGGTGCCCTAGCAAACCTGTGTCTGTAGGTTTTGGTTTGCCATTGGGGGGATTTTTGAAAAGCCATCATCTGCTCCCATCATAGCACCACTGTTTCATCTTGTTTCCCACTCACTTATCCCATTCCACTTGTCCGGGCATTGGGTTGACCTATTTTCAGGATTGCACCTTATCTCGTGGGAAGAAGGGGCTAAAGGCCCAGAAGGTAAAAGAAAGCTGGTAAAAGATAAAATCCTAAGAATAAAACCTTGAGATGCTTCGCCCAGGGATCCCCGAGAAAGCAATAAAAGGCTTCTCAGCAAGAAACAAGAGGTACCCAAAAAAGTAATAAAACAAGACCTAACCAGAGGATAGGGGGTCTCATCACGAGCCAGCCTATTAGGTCCATGGGTACCTAGCAGTATGACATTGCCACCAGCTGGTTACCACGCCACGACAGTGACTCTTGGTTGCATGGCCAAGGGAAAGGGGGTCTCATCACGAGCCAACCTTCTCATTTTTGTGAAAGTACTTATGGGTAACATTGTCACCACTGGTCACCACGCCAGGGCAGTGTCCCCTGATTAGCTCTTGAACAAAAAGAAAAGCAATAAAAGATAAAAGAATAAAAGGAATAAGAATAAAAGGCAAGCATGGGCTTGGAAAAAATTGCATCCAGGACAGGTATAGCTCGCCTTCTACAAAGGCACCCACAGGTAACGTTTCTTGCATCCTTGGCCCTCATTGCACCCAGATGCTTGGACATCCCCTGACCACATCACCCACTTACATGGCTCGGATGAGGTCTTTTCCAGGAACTTTCATTTTCCAGTGGACACTAGCCCAATAGGACGCCCTGTCCTTTTCTCCAAACTTGTATTGCAGGCTTGTGTAACGTCTTTGAGTTGTTAATTGATGTATTAGGGATTTTGTGCACATGTTTAAAAATATTGATGATGAGATGTGATTGACATTTCTATGACTCCTGTGACTGATAAGCCCATGGAGGGCATAGTTTTTGATGTGCAGGACCATGCCCGACGGACAGGTACCATTTTGGACCGGTACACATGGGGAGATGATCAGTTCGGACCTCCATGGGGCTGAAGATCCCATCAGATGGATGTTGAGACCCCATCAGGGGGAAGAGACAGGATAGAGATGGATCAGGGGATTTGCACTAGAAAAGAAGAGGACGTTCCACTAGAGGCACTTAGGCAGAGCTTGACCTAGGGGGATTGACCCTCTGTCAGTGGAACGTTGGCCTTGGAAGGCCTAGGACATCACCCATGATGATCATGACGTCATCCAGCCTTATGGACATCTTGGGAGGCAGAGTTAGCAGAGTTGGCACGTGTGACAAGATGGAGAAGCCCAAGGAGGGATAACGTTTTTCTCCAGGATGCCCCACTTGCCCTAGAAGGGGATGACGTCTCCCTCAGAGGGGATTGACGTCTCACTTTAGCTTGATTAGGTTTTAATTTTTAGCATTTAATGTAAAAACAATATGATTTAGTATTTTGGCCTTGTCGGCCTTTTACATGACCTAAAATGTAAATTTAGGTCATGGTACTGTATAAATGAAGGATTTTCACCTTCATTTTTTTATCTTATCACACTCACTCATAGTGAGGTTTGAAATTTGCACCCTCTTGGGTTATTGGCTAAATTTGTGAGGCGCACTTGTTGAAGGAAGACTTTTTTGGCATATTTTGGCATTTCTCTTAATGCAAGGTGTTACAACTAGGGTTTGCTATGCTTTTCTTGGTGATATGTAAGTATTTTTCTGCAAAACTTCTTGATTGAATGGTTGCAATACTTATTTCTTGCATATATTTATAATTTTGTTGAATAAACCCTAGGTGACAAGCACACAAGTAGGTCTTTGTCTCATGTCCCCATTAAGAGATTTTTCAGTCATTCTTTGAAGAAGGAGAGAGCTTAGCCATAGCTACACTCTCATTCTCTCTTCCTTTTGCTAGTCGTACTATTTACAAGTTGAGAAGAAGGAGACGCCTTAAAGCCTAGGTCTACTACACTTTGGGCCAATTTTTCTAGGGTTTTGCTGGTAGAGCCTTGCTGTAGCAACACTTTGCTCCATCAAACCCTTTGGTCTTGGTTTATGCTATTTCTTCAGCTAGTCGTGATTGCCATTGAGTTAAAGAAGGAGGAGAGAGCACCGAGGCCTAGTTCCCCTACACCAAGGTGAGCCTCTCTCCCCTAGGGTTTGACTTTGAGGCCTTTCTCTAGCAACACTTCAAAGTTTCTCCTTCTAGTCCTTAGCCATATCATCATGATTGTTCAACTCTTGCGTCCTTAATTTTGACTCCATTAACCCTAAGGCACTAATCTAAAAGACCTCTTGCTTTGAAGTGAACTTGATCACAACCACTTTCAAAACCTTGAATTAAACCCTAACTACTAACCCTAGCTTAGGAACTAACCTATTAACCTATTGTTGTCGTCATCCTTAGCTATAATATCATTGGTGCAGCTAAACGTTTTTCTTTATAAGCAATGGAATGGTGATTAAAGGCATTAATTGAATGAAGTGTTGATTTGTTGTACTGAATGCCATATTGTTTCAACATTTATTGAAGAAGTGACATAATTTTCATTGCTATTTATAAACATTGACTTCGTCAATATTTATTATCAAATTGCTTATAAGTGTATCAGATAGTCATTGATTTACATGAAGTACTAACCCGTTGATCAAAGCTTGCATATATCAGTTTATTGTTGCTTTGTCTCAGGCAGGTGTATCTCTTTGAGGGTTTTACTTTATTATTGGTTATTTAGCCAGACTATCTGCTCGGTGGTGACTTGTGAGGGGGGGAATTATCGTTGTCTTATAATCTTTTGCCTTCTCAAAACCCCAGGTCACCGGGGACGTCTCCCCTGGGCCTTACCACCCTAAAGAGAAATAACCATCCCATTGTGGTGAAATTGGGTGGGATTGGTTCCTGTTACACCAGTTTGACTCTCCAACCTTTAGCCTTTATCCCTGCTACAAACTGCGCGATAACAGGTCCCTTTGTTTCTTGTTGAGAAGCCTTTTATTGCTTTCTCAGGGATCCCTGGGTGAAGCATCTGAAGGTTTTGTTCTTTGGCTTTTATCTTTTTTCAGCTACTTTTACCCCCTGGGCCTTTAGCCCCTTCTTCCCACAAGTTAAGGTACAACCCTTTGCTATCTTGGAAAATCTAGTGATCGAACCAATGTATCGGATGGATGAGAGGGAAAAAGATGAAAAGTGGTAAGTATGGTGTGAACGGACGATGCCCTTTCATGAACCCACCCAATGGCAACTCAAACCCTATGGGAACCAACTTGCTAGGGCATCCTGTCATTCCCCCCAGGTGTGAACAAGTGGAAATGCATAAGGTCCAAGCACACATCAGAAGTAAAAAGAATTAAATGCACATATTCAAATGTTTTGAGAATTAGAGTGTCACATACCATAATACCCAGACTCATCACCTCATGGAGCAAGACCCACTACTGCCAAAGGCCCAGGACGATGGGATGGATGCTGCTGCAGCTGATAAAGTAGTGGAGGCGCTGAAGAAGAAATATGGGCCCTCCAGGGCCAGGCTCAAGTCAATATGGCTCTCGGTACTCCATGTCTAGGACCTGTGGGCCTCGAGACATAATCTCCTTAGTTATCCCTAGGCTAGGGTATAACATCTGGCTCCAACTCGGGGACATGTGCTCATTGTAGAGGGCATGAGAACCTCAACATCTCTGGCATGACCTGTGATCTACTTGATCTCAACAACAAATTATTAGTAATCATTTGGGGTGGTGATATCACCCTTGGCTCATATATGGTACAATAAATGAAAATAAGCAAGCATATATACAAATGGAAATACAACTACTCTAGCATGAATTGCAGATGGTATATAAAATGAATGCAAAATGCCTACCTACTTACCTATACTTACCTGTTGGTTGAATGCTAGGTGTAGTCAAATAGATAGTGAAACCATCCTAGGAATGTCTCATAATACTTGCCTCTGTGCTTCATCATATACCAAAACACTGATAAGTCAAGCACAAAAATAACATGAGTTAGAAAATGTATTGTACCATCAGAAATTCTAAAATCTAGCTCATGGAGGCGGGAGGGAGGGATAAAATCATGCCAATTGACACCTTTAGGAAAGTGCTCAATCCATCTCAAAAAGGGATCATGAAAAATCAAAGGTTCAATAGGCTGACTCAAAGAGTCTAGAGGTTGGCTACCTTGGATGTCTTCAGAATCTAAGGTTTGGTAAGGAAACAACAAGAACCTAGGGGATGATTGGCAACTTCTCAAGGGAAGGATGAAAAACTGAGATAATAAACTTATTTTTAAGGTATTCAACCTGCCCTTGGATTTTAAAAGAAGGCTTTGCCCAGGATAAAACTCAAAACAAGGGACATGTTTCCCAACTACACCCTTAATGACATAGCGAGGTAAAGTAATCGAAGGGGGCTGGGGAACCTTGTCACTAGTGCCATGCTTTGGGAAAGCAATGTCCTCACCTCTATCAAGATCTGAGCACAATGGCAGTTGATAGTCTTCTTCATAAGATAAATTCAAGTGCTCAAAGGAGTACTCATCGAAATCTTCAAGGTATGATCGAAAAACAAGAGGAGGAAATAGAACTAGGTCACCCTTGGAGATGTTTGTAACTATATCATTTTCTTGTTGCCATATGTCAAAATCATTATTAACCTCATATGATAGTTGTAGAGACAACACTTGGAAATGTCCTTCCACATCATAAATGATATCCTCATTAGAACCAATCACATCCCACTTACGTCTTCCAACATGTATGGACTCATCAATATTGTCAATAATGTTAGTACCTTTATCATAACATGAATGATTTAATGCATCCAAGGGCTCCTCCAATATTTATTCACTTTCCAAATCATAAAACAAAGCATCATCAAAATCTTGGAAAGAGAAGTAACTTACCGTGTCCACTTCTTGTTGTGCATGAGCATCAATGGCTTGGATGACTTCATCAAATGGAAGAGTGTCCCATACACCATCCCCAAGACTCTTCTCTTCGTCTTCATCAGAAAATGAAGGAACTAGCTCTTCCAATGGTTGCTTTACTTATTCACCTTCTGAATCATAGAACAAGGTGTCATCAAAAAACTGGAAAGGAAAATGACTCACCTCATTCTCTTTATCTTATGCAGGAGAGATAGGATCTTGGAGAGATTCATCGGATGGAGGAGTGATTACCGGTGCTTCATCCTCATAATTCACTTCTCTAGTTATATCTTCATTGCATTCAATCGAATCATGGGAGAAATCTTGCTCCTCTTCAAGGGGTTGACAATTTTCTTCGTAAATCTCTTCTTCTATATCAAAGTGTTCTCGGTATCTAGTATTGTATACATCCCTGAGATCTTCTACAATCTCAGTGGTGAATCCTTCGTTTTCTAAGGCTATTGTGAGATTTTGAAGGGCATCTTCATATGTCTGGCATCGTAATTTGACAAATTCAATAAACCTACTGATGAGGTCTAGGAAAGATGATATACCCCTATCTTCACAACAACCCTTAAACCAATATTGCAAAAAGGATGGCAGAGAAAGTATGAATAATTTTACCAGAGTGTCCTATCCTTCCTTGTAATGTCCCCTGCCTCTTGATGAAGAGGTTTGGAGAGACTCAGTAGTCTAGTCATCCCCACTAGACTATAATCTCATGCATCATGGGGAAAAGTCAGCTAAATTCAATGTTATAATTTGAAGTTGACTTGAAAAGGTAAAAACTAACTCACTGAAGGATTAGAACACTTGAGGTTGAGTTAGGAGTTAAACCTAAGGGTTGACTTAACTCAACAGAGGAATAGAAAGGAGGTATAAAGGAAAGCCTAAGGCACACCTCTCAAGTAGCTTGGATTATTATTGGAAAATTGCTTTGGGCTTGTTGCCGCCCTATACACACCTGGGAGACGTGGAAGAAATCTTCAATCCACTCGGTGTTTCCTTGGGGGAAAGTGAGAGTTAAGGTGTTGTCACCTAATCCTCAACTCCTCCATCTAGGCCAACTCCTAGCGAAGCCAAGGGGGGTAGTCCCTAAGAAATATACTAAGGCTTGGACTAAGCTAAGTACAAGAAATTAAATCTAGGAGTTTATTATTCATCCAACAATCAACCATAAATTGAAATACACATAAACCAATTATTCATCCATGATATAACATCAAGCATATACTTGCATAAAAGGATACTCAGGTACGTTTGTTAGATGCAAGTAATATTAAAGTTTCTTCAAATAGATATCAAATGTAAAATGAAGTGAAGCTTGTGGCTTTGCTGAGTGTAAAATGAGACCAGTGCCTTAAAGTGAATCGTGGGCAATGTAGTTCGTGTGTTTTATTAGGATAAATTGATGTTGATTTAATGAAATGGTTTGGGCCTCCTTGGAGGTTAGCTCTTTGTTTGGAAACTTGCGGAGAGTTTACCGAAACCCTATGGTCTCACCAGTAAACTCACTCAAAGTGTTGGATGTCCAAAATGGGTGGGAAGTCAGGTCCCGAGAGGGACCGCCTTACTTCGCAGGTCACTTCAAGGCGTTTTCCCACGCATTAAGCTAACTACTTTAGAGATTGTCCTAATTAATCTATCAACCACTGACCGACACAGTGTGTATGAAACTTACTTCCAATAGATCGAGACTAGCTCGCAACTGGAAGGGTCAGGAACCGCACTAAGAGCTGAGGGGAATTTGTTTATTTTAAACAAGTAGTAAATAACTGAAAATGAAATGTGAGACTAATTACTAATTTACACTGACCAGACCTCTTTCGAGGAGCTAAGGGGATGGTTTATTTGCCAACTTGAAATTGCAAGAAGTAAAGTTAATCTAGCAATTAAGTGTTACTTTCCAAATTGAAATCTAATCTATGTGTTGTTGCAGTGCTTTGTGATGAATTGAAATACTACTTTATCTTATCTTTAGTTATGAAAATTGAATCTAAGCTAAAATGCAAAATTGAGACAAACAACAAAAACACCGTTCCCCCAGGGGGGATGAAGAGTGAGAGCTTATAGCCCCACTAATT